>WSFP011440487.1:0-20652 GCA_009831015.1 Picea engelmannii | reverse complement strand
AGTTGAATTAGTGCATGGACTTGGAAAACACATAACATAGATGAACATCACTCAGAGAATTCCCGGTGAGCGCACAAGCCGACGTAGCAGCATGATCAACACTGAGGAAACACTTGGGGAATGCGCTGGTGGATGACGTAGTTGGTGGAACGTAAGAAGCACAACAAATATGAATAGGAAAAATCCAAAAATGGTCATAGTCGAGGAGCATGAAGAGGTTGTAAACGCAGTCCAAAAACTGCAAGTTTATCTTCGGGCCCTCTCCACTCAGGTACTCTCCATTACGGAAATTACTATACAACACAAGAGTGAGCAGGAGAGGACTAAAGACGAATGCGAAGCTCTCAGGCATCAAATTGAGGAGCTTAAATTCATATCTGGGCCGGTTTCTCCTGTCACGAACCTCTCAGAAGAGGTCTCCTCCCCAGGACAACGGCCACATCTGGACCTCAACCTCCGGCCTCCAACAGAGGCAGAACAACATGCACCAGGCCAGACTAGAAAGTAATTATATGAAATGATTTTTTGAGCTATATCTAGGTACTTTTTGTAAGGTGTTCACCAACTCTGCACTTTCAAGATTTAGTAGAATAAATAACACCACCTCTATTCTCCATATATAGATTGGAGAACACAGGTGGGAGCACTCTGTTAGCAACAAATTTTGTAAACCAAAATGTACACGATGCCTACGTTTTTTCGCAGAGTTTTAATATATAATTTTCCCAGTTACTGTAAAAAAAAAAAAGTTCCTGTTTCTGTGTCAAGATCGTTAAAAATGAAATAGAGCATTTCAAGCAAAGTTCTCATTTCTATGTCAAGCTTGTTAAAAAATGAAAAAGAGGATTATGAACATATTTATTTTCTTGTGTCAAGCTCGTTAAAAAATGAACAAAGGGTTTCAAGAAAAGTTCCCATTTCTGTGTTAAACTCGTTAAAAAATGAAACAAAGGATTATGAGCATAGTTCTTTTCCTGTATCAATATCGTTAAAAAATGAAACATATGAATATGAGCATAGTTCTTTTCATGTGTCAAGATCATTAAAAAATGATACAAATGGTCATGAGCATAAATCATTTTCTTGTGTCAAGATCATTAAAAAATGAAACATATGTTCATGAGCATAGTTCATTTTCTCTGTCAAGCTCATTAAAAAATGAAACAAATAACCATGAGCATAGTTATTTTCCTATGTTAAGCTCATTAAAAAATGAAACAAACCTGCCTCCAACCAAGTCAAGTCTTCCACTAGATCTCGTGCCTAAACCTTCATTTCATTCGCCTGTGTTAGTTGATCCTCTTTCTTCCTCCCTCTCTGGTGAACCAATTCCTATTAGTAGCCAAGAATCATTTTGAGTTTTGAAGAAGAGTTTACGGATGAAACGAATCTTGGGAGTCATGTCTCCAGCCTCTAGGAATCATAATGGAGTTAAGCTGCTAGCCTCTGTTGGTTATGGTAGGGGTAAAGTAACAACCTCTAGACATCATTTTGGGAAGAAATCCGTTAATGGGTATCACCCGAACACAATTTCATTCTCTGTTGTAAGCTCGTTAAAAAATGAAACAAATAACCATGAGCTTAGTATTTCTTCCTTCTCGTGCTCATAAATACATGAGAATAGGTTACCATGCATAGTTTTATTCTCTGTTTCAATCTCTTGTAAAAATGAAACCGACCCTGAGCACAATTTATTCTCTGTTTCAAGATCGTGTAAAAATTAAACCGACCCCGTGCATGGTTCACTTTCTGTGTCAATCTCATTAAAAAATGAAGCAGACAACCGAGCATATTTTTATCACTTTTTCGGGCTCGTAAAAACTATATGAAAAAGGAACTCTTTTGAGTACAACCGAGTATACTTTTATCACTTTTTCGGGCTCGTAAAAACTATATGAAAAAGGAACTCTTTGGAGTTTCCCTTAATCTCTTTCAGACTCCCTAAACATGAAAATATTGTCGAGTGAGATTGTTCCCTTTCACACTCGTTAAAAGGTTTGAAAGGGTGTCTATTCGGTATAAGTTTAACCCTTTTTAAAACTGGATGGACTAATTATGAAAAAGGAATACTTTGGTCAATCATGAATAGAAGAGTTCTCTCTTGTATTGTTTACACTTTTTCAGGCCTGGAGACTAAATTAATGAAAAAAAACACACTTGGAGTCGTCTTTAAGATCTTTTCAGACTCTCTAAACATGAAAAGACCACCGAGATTTCCTTCTTTGGGATCATAAAATTATGCATCGAAGGACCCATACATGATCGACCCCTTCTTCTTTAGGTTCATTAAACATGTGATGAGGGACTCATTGAAGATGAGCTATACCGAGCACATGTTATGCTCCAGAAGATCATTAAAAAACAAAGAGGTACTCATCGTTCATGGTGGGGGAAAATTTGAGGGAAGTAGGTCTAGTTTTTAGAATACATTATGTCAATTGTTTATTGTCCCCCTTGAACATGGCACCTATTTTCATCTCATATTACAATTGGGTAATTTTCTTGTCTTTGAGTCATACCAATTCTATGCGTCGTTATACTTTTTCATTCCATTCGAAGAACACTCCGATTATAGTCACATTATGTTCTTGGTACTCGTCGAGTCAATGCCTCCAAGTCATTTTTCGTGCCTCACAATGTTCAAGGGAAGTTTCAAACTCAATCAACCATTCTACAGTAATGTCAACTTTTATCCTTTTGTCAGTCTATTTTGATCTACCATCCTACATCACTTTCCTATGTCAGTTTCATGTCGATGATGGGGGGAAAATCATGGCCCTCCTTCGACGAGTCTGTTCCTGTTGAATTCAACACATTATCTAGAAATTAGACTTAGAAATCAGTTAGTACCTTGGGATCTGCATGCCTCAATGGTAGGTTTCCTCGCCTTTGACATTAGGTTTACACCATTGGCCTCTGATCGAATGATTCCATGGATGTTTAACTTCATCTCATTTATTCACATTCGTTGGAATGTACTAGGGTACCTTGGGAGTCATTTTTATCATTGGTTATTTCCATCACATTTTTTAATTGTATACATTAATGACCGGTAATCAAGTGGTTTCTACCATGTTCTACATGAGTACATCTATTCACATGGCTAGATTTGTACCATTCGAGATCAAGACAAAGACGCTGGGTTGGGAGCTTACTCTATTATATTCTTTTCCCAGGATGCGTTGGAGATCATTTGAGTATGTAGTAGATTCCAATATAACCATCATATTGGCAATCTAATGGATGTATATGCTGTCACATAGATCCACTTTGTATTGGTTCGTGGTTATGTTTTTGTCATATTATAGCTCCACTATGTATTCTTTCATGGCTACGATCAGATCATGGCATGGAGGTATGGATCCACATTGTATCTTTGGTGACCATACCCTTAGTCATTATTTTCATGGATCCACAGTGTATTGGTCGACAACCATTCTTTGAGTAAGTTTATTCCGAGCATAGGTATGCCTACCTTGGGGATGATACATGTATATTGTTTTATATTTGCTTGCATCTTCTGCTAGTCTCTCGTAATCCAACGCCCTTGCATAAATAGTTTTGTAAAGTGTTTCGACCATCATTTTCTCCTCTGACCTCACACTTTAGGGGGAATTTGTTACACACCTAAATGTCGAACCACGAAATGTCAGACTTGAGTGTCGTAAGTTCCATATTCACATTAATAAGTGTCGCATGCACTTTATCAAGTGTCATATTCACCTTACTAAGTTTCACATGCACTTTATCAAGTTTCATATGCACCTTACTAAGTGACGCATCCACTTTATTAAGTGTCACAACTTTGACACCATGGAAGAACATTTGTCATAATCCCTAGTCATTGTGGAGGAGAAAAACTCATCATGAGAAGGTAAAAAAAATTCCTTTTACGTTGAGATTTTGACCATTTTTGAAGGTCAACGCTCCCTTGCCCATGCATAGGGAGCATTGCAGTTTTTTAAATGCTCCCCTGCCCATGTATAGGGAGCGTTGTCAACACTCTATGCTCAATGTGGAGGGAGTGTTGAAGTGGTTAGAGGAAGGTGAAACTAATATACCTTATTCTAAGGGTCAGTCTCGAGAAGATGAAGTCAAGGATTCAAGTCATATCTCATGGCTCCATCTTAGGTAAACTCAATCCCAAATTATAGAGAAAAATACTCAACCATTTCCTAAAATACGTCATGATGGTTAAGCCTCCAACTCCTATATAATGAGTTCATTCCAAGGTAAAAGGGGAGGAGAATCCATGAGAGCATCATAGTTATAATATTCAGACATTTAGGAGAGGGTTGGATAGGAGAGCTTGGAGGAGCTGCTGCAACGTCAACATTGGACTATAAGTGCTTCACTATTGCTTTTCATTAATACATAACTTGACCTCTTCCCTTCATGTTTTGTGTCACTTGTTACATACGTGTCTATTGTTGTGAGATTCATTATAGATAAATATATTGTCACCTAAATGTTGTAAAAACATTATCGCGAAGCAACAAAATAAAAAAAATGTGGAAATAAAACACAGAAGATACACAATACAATACAAAAACAGATATACATGGTTCCCTAGTGTGGGCTACGTCCACTAGATAAATTTCCAGGTCCTTCCTTTCTATTATCCAACAAAATGAAGGGATACAAACTACAACACACCCACTGTAACTTCCTCTTCTTTCTCTCACAATCTCCTCTCTCAGAATAAAATATTCGCGATAATACACAACCAAAATAAAATTCCCTCATAAGAGAGGGTTTCCTTCTAGGTAAAAAAAACATAAAATAACTTCTACCATAAGATCTCTAACCTTATAATGAACAATCCAGATTGACTACGAAATTACAATATTTTGCAAGGAAACTTTTCCCAAAATTTCACTTCGGGGGCACTGCCCCCGAATCCCCCGCTAAGGGGGACGGGGGGGGGGGCTACAAAAATTGTCACCACCCCCCCTGGAGACAATTGTGGGGGGTCAATCCCCCCCACACCCTCCATTAGGGAATGGGGTCCAAGCACGACTGAAACAAACCTATGAATCAGAAAGATAATCAAGCTCCACAACCAACACTAACAATATAGAGTAGAAGACATGATATTACTCTTTGTTCATTGAAGGTCCTATCTTATGCCTAGGAGCTTGGTCAATAAGGTCAAATAATGGAGCAGTGAGGACAACCATTGTAAAAAGGTATGTCATCCATCTCTTTCCTCTTACTATGATTGTTGAAGTAGGTCTAAAGGGAAGTTAGTTTCCATTTGTTTTCTTTTGTCTTTGGATCAAAGAAGGGCTCTTGATACAAAGGGAGGTTTCACCTATCTATAGGGGTAAATTAACCACATAAAGCACCTGCAATAGTGTGACAATGCCTTACCTCAACCATATTGTCTTGGCCAACCTGTGTTTACTACAACCAAACTATGCCTCTTCAGCTAAGGTCTTCTCATAACTTCATCTTAGACTACAACAAGTTACATGCCTAGCCAAGTCTAACTAAATTGTTTCATCCAACAAGAAACACTTAGGCATGCATCCAACCACAGTCTCAAAACATTCCAACAATATAACACTTAGTTAATTTCACAACTTAACCAATATAATAGTATGTGAAGTGTCTTGTTATTAGGTAAGGGCGCCATTTATTAACTGCATGTAATATGGCCAACATTTCCTTTTCATAAATGGTTTTGAGTAATTTATTTCCTTTAAGTTGGATACTTTCAAAGACAAGGGGCCTTCCTCCTTGATTTAAAAATACACCAATTCCATGTACCGAGGAATCACACTCTACAATAAAGGTTTTTGTGAAGTTAGGTGTGTCCAGGACATGAGTCATACACATAGTCTCCTTAATATTTTCAAAGGATTTGGTATCTTCTTGAGTCCGAGAAAATTTCTCATTTTTTAATAATGTCATTAGAGGTGCTGCTATTTGACCATAATTCTTGACAAACTTGTGGTAATATCCTGTCAATCCTAATAATTCTCTAAGATTATTCAAGGTTTTTGGAATTGACCATTCCCTCATAGCTTTAATTTTGTTATGCTCCACTTTGACACCTTCATGAGATACAATATGACCCAAATATACCACTTCTTGAACCCCAAATGAACACTTGGAAGGATTTTCATATAGGTGTTTCTCTTTCAATAGTTTTAACACCATTTCAACATGTTGTACATGTTCTTCCCACGATTTTCTATACATTAGTATACCATCAAAAAATACTAACAAAAATTTCTAAGTAAGGCTTTGAAAACATAATTCATCAAGATTTGAAATGTTGAAGGAGCATTAGTAAGGCCAAATGGAATCACTAAAAACTCATAATGACCTTCATGTGTTCTAAAGGATGTTTTGGGAATGTCTTCTTCCCTCATTCTTATTTGATGATATTTGGAGCGGAGATCAAACTTAATAAAAAAATGGTCCTTGCAATTCATCTAATAATTCATCAATGACATGAATATGAAACTTATCTTTAATGGCCATTTTGTTGAGATGTCTATAATCTGGACACATACGCCATGAACCATCCTTTTTTGTAACCATCAAAACTGGTGAATAGAAATCACTTTATCTATGTTGAATGATACCGACCTATAACATTTATTGAATCATATGCTCAATCTCTCTTTTGTGCATATGGGTATCTATAAGGCCTAATGTTAGGTGGTACACTTTCTGGTTGCAAATAAATAGCATGGTCATGATCTCGAGTAGGTGGAACATGCTTAGGAATGTCTTCAAATACCTTGGAATGATTGTCAATAACATTTTGGAGATCTATTAGAATAGAAGGTCTAGATGTTTGAACATTTAGTGAGAACAATTGTACAAGTACACCATGGTGTCCCTTTTTGAGTAATTTTGTCATGTTGTTAGAGCTTATCACTTTAGTAGGATTCCCTTGGATACCTCTGAGTTCAATTTCCTTTCCTTCTAAGGACAATCGTATGAAAAGTTATCGAAAATTAAGAGTGACTATTCCCAGTGATTGTAACCATTAGACTCCTGATACAACACCAACACCATTAATTTAGATTGCAATCATGGGACTATCCAAACAATAATCCACCATATTTAACTTAATACTATGGCACTTCCTTGAACAAATTATGTTACCTCCATCTACAATCATTACTTGAAACTCTATGCTGGAAATACAAAGCAATTGAGAAGTTTCACTAATTTGCAATTAATGAAGTTATGGGTACTACTAGAATCAATCAACACAGTTACCTTATTCTTTTTAATATATCCTTCTATGTTGAAGGTTTGTGGAGTACTGATTCCGGCCAATGAATGACAACATATGGTTGGAGTAGTCTCTTCTAGTTCTATATCTTGAAATGGTTCCAATTATTGATCTTCTTCTTCTTCACAATATATGTAGAATAATTTTTTCTGAGCACATTTATGCCCCTTACTGTAGTTTCTATCACAATTCAACCATAATCACTTTGTTAGTCTTTCATCCATTTTCTAAGGTGTCAACCATTTAGGTTGAGTGAGGGTAGGAGAGGGAGCATGGTTCTCTCCATAGTTGTTAGAGATCACTCTCCTAGTAGCCATATTTTTACTTTCCACTTTCCTTTCCATATTGAAAGCATGATTTAGGGATTTGGGTTTGAAGAGATGCACCTCATGTTCAATGTTCTCCTTTAAAGTGCATATAAAGAGATCTAACAAATTATCCTATAGAATGTTCTTTACCCCGAGAATTAATTTTTGGAATTGCTGAATGTGCTTTGTAATTGGACTTCTTTGCCAAATATTTATTAATTGACTAAATAATGTATTGCTCTTAATATCCCCATAATTTTATATCAATTCATCCATAAAAATGGACCAAGAGATAGTAGAATAATTTTTTTTTTCACAAATCCATTGATACTAAACAAATTGGTCATTTTCTAAATACAAGGATGCAAGAGTTACCTTTTGTAAATTTGGCACTGTGTATATAAAATAATTTATCCATCTAGAATATCCATGTTGTAGGATATTTACTATCAAACTTCCTTATATTTATCTTGGGAATTAATTAGTTCCTCGATGTAGAGTGGAACCCTCGATGATGCAGATTTGGAGGTGAATTAGCATAATCATGATTTTGGGGCCCAATATTTATTTCCTCCACATTTACATGATCTAATTGTGTCCTGATATATCCTCGAGGGAATATCTTATCTAGGTTATGCAACAATATGGTTGACATGGAAATGTTCAATTCTTCCATCCTCTTTTCCATTTGTACCCTATTTTCATCCATCTTCTTTTCCATTTGTTCTCTTTTTCATCCATCTTCTTTTCCATATTTTCACTATTATCATTCATTTTTTCTTCCATATTTCGTTCCATTTTTGTTTGTATATTTATCAAATAAGATATTTTTTTTGACCTATCATTCAATGAATTAATTTTATTTTCTTAAGTAGATAGTTTGTTTTGTATCTCTTCATTTTCTTCATGAGTCCTAGTTGATATTTTTGGAGGTTTAATGGGAGAAGTAATTTTTGGAGCACTATTTGGAGTCACGTGGGATAATAATAATAATAATAATCCTCTTTTTTCTTTTTATCACAATTTTTGAATCACCAAAAACAAATCTTTCAATCAAAATCTAAGCCAATTGTAAGTTGTGTACATTTAAAGCCCTAATTTTGAGACTGTCTTGCTAACTAACCCTTCTCCTCATGTATCTCTGAAATTTCATCCCTTCAAAGTATGAAATTTGTTCCTATAGTACTCATATGTCTTCTCTACAATGCCATGGGTCTAGCCAAAATTTGATGTGTCAAGTAAAATTTATGGTAACCTTCCCAAAACTTGTTGATTCTTATCCCTTTATGGACAATGAACTTGTATGGAATGCCATGCGTCCAATATTTCAGATCCGATTCTAAAGTTTTTACCTAAAATAATATGTTATGTCTTCCTTCCAAAGGAACTAGTGGCACTCAATTTGGACTTACCAAGCTTCAAATATGTCACTTATATCAATAACACCTGTTTGAGACTAGTTTTATGACTAGTCAAATAACCCTAATTACCATAGCATGTATCTCATAAATTAAACCAATAAAAAATCGAAATTTGTACCACAAGTATTTCACTATGTGTCCTTAAGATCATGAAAATTTCACAGTCTAAAAACTTGTAGAAAACACGTTATATAAAAAATTATGAGATGATTAATTTGAAACTGATTTAAGGACTAGTCACAAATGCTAACTTCCATAGGCTATATCTTAGAAAACATTTTGAACCAATATCTAAAATTTTTGCCCGACTTACTTTTCTATGTCTCCTCAATATCCTAATATTTTAAAAGTATGAAATGTCTCTTAAAAACATTATAACACAAATTCCAAGATGACTCTCTTAAAGGAGAGAAACCCTAGTATAGTATGCTCTAATACCAAATGTTATGAACCAAACTATAAAAAATAGCTAATGAATAATCCACTTCAAGGGATAAACCTCATTTTACAATATATTCAATGCACAAGACAATATGAGATGATCCTAAACTAGGTCTCCTTGGTATATATATAGGAGACCAAGGGTCCAATTACAATTAAAAGGTCTAGTTGAAAATGCTAATATAATGATAGAAATACAATAACTCAATATCTAGGGATTTACATAGGACTTTGTCTAGGGATTAACAAAGGAATAATAACATTAAATACACATAAAACATCCTTGATACACAACACATATAAATGGGTAGCACCCAAGACATGTGCCTAACACCTTATTATATATATAAGAATTTTACATGATACAATTAAGGCCTACGACCAACTACCTGCGACTCAATTACAAATGTACAAATAAACTATGGAAAACTACCTTCTACCAAAATTTCGCAACAACCTTATACAAATCAACACCTAAATCATCCATAGGTATGCCTCTTATAGGTCACGTTTCTTTCTCCTTGTCACTTATCTAATGCAAGTCTCCTGTGGTGCCTAGGCCTCGAAATTGGCAAAAGATCACATAAAACATGGTGACTCTTGCTTGATTTATTGATAGCTTCCCACTTTGAGGAATCCACCTATTTATATGAGCTCACCTTGCCTTGATAAGATTTTTATATTACAAGTTGGATCCAAGTGTCGTTGATCCAACTTGCTCATCTTCGATGAATTATCCACCAATTGTTTTGTCGATTCACTCCAAGCCATGTCAGGTCTGCTGCGGTCATCCCAAGCCCATCCCAATCATTTCATCTGCCCAATGGTCATGTTTTTGTAGGTCATTTCAAGCTCACACATGTAATATTAATCTCACCCAGGTCATGTTAATCTCACCTAGGTCATCCAGTCTGCGCGGTCATTCCATTCGACTTTTCCTAAGTGTGACTAGTTATGCTTAAGTGCGCCAATACATTTGATTCATCTCAATTAATTCAAAGGAAAATCCATCCACTTGTATTGGTTATCCAAGTCATCCTAAGTGTGCCCAACTCGTTTGAGTCTTCACGACTGTGCTTGATTCACCCGAGTCAATCTAGTCACACCCAAGTGTGCCCAAGTGCGCCCGAGGCATATGGTTAATGTGAACCTAATGGATGCATGCGAAATGAGTGTGACCCAAAGTTTCAATTTTTAAAAAATTGTGCCCAAAGGAACCTCGATCGTTCATTACAACTTCCAAGTGTGGACCACCTAACTCCATTGAATTTTATGAGTTTAGACACCCAATTCATCAATCCTTATAATCCAACTTCTTTGTTCATCATGACGACACATGTTTGTGGATGTGGCTACTTACCATAACCTACTTTACCTATGGCCAAGTTCATCCAACTTATTTGGTGCATATGAATAGCCAATATTTGAAGTGCACCCTCATTCTCCATAGGTTTTCTTGAATCTGTTTGTGGTGTGCCTTGCCAATGGGTCAAGGCATCCAATCATTTGAAATATGCCTTGTGTTGTGAGTGGGAAATCCCTCTATGGACTAGCACTTAGGGTTTTATCATGCATGCAGAAAAGACCTAAAGATTCCTACTTTTTACCGTCATCCCAGACCTAATCCCCATTATTATTAAGAAAATACACAATTAAGAAGATCAAGTGAACATACCTTATTTCCAGTGTTTGATATCAATCCCTCTTCATGCTTGGTCGCTCTTTGACTACAACTCTCCTCCCAAGGATGACCTACATTCACAAAAGACAAACAAAGAACTCCACATGCATTTGATCTACAGATTAATGGGTTAGAGATTTAATCAACATGTACGCAATAAACAATGAAAACCTCATATGGTGCGACGGGAAAAGTACTTCATTATTATTAACTTCACTAAAGCAACTTACAATGATGAAGTCTTCCACTGCTCCACGAACCTGGTCCTGGGCTCCTCTTTTACTGTGCACCAACTGCTAACACACTTGCTTCTCTTCTTCGTTGAAATCACAAAATGGTTGCAGAATCTTGGGCAAAGGGGAATACGAATTCAGGTAGAGTTTCTTTACAATGTTTTCCTCCTTTCAAATGGGACCCTTACCCCTTCTTTTATAGGCTATAAGGAGCTAGATATTTGGTCGAATGACCAGCCATGCATGGCCGAAAGGTTTAGTTAACTTGCCCAAAGCTATGTGTTCCATCAATAACTTTCCTTTTTCCGTGCTTTTGTAGGTACAAGAAGGTTGTATTGGAGAAGCTAATGTGTACATGCATGTAGTAATTGAGCAGGGCACGTGGGACTTTATAAAGAGGGTTTTTAAGAAGAGTTGTTCAATAGTGTTTGGGCAAAGAAGGAGTTTGAGATGGCCTGATCACAGGTAAGTATGTCTGGTGCAATTTAGGGTTATAACAGATGCCCCCTAATGTGTGAGGTCAGAAGAGAATCTGATGGCTGAAATACATTATCAATCTTTATCAACATACCAAAATAGTGAGCCCAAAGACTAGAAATTGAGAGGTGCCATTTGAAAAATAACAATTGTCTCACAGAGGTGGGCATACCCATGCTTGGAATGAAATAAAATCATGGCTACCAATCAAATACACTGTAGATCCATGTCATATAACTATATAAAGTGTATCCGCGAGCAATGCACAACGGATCTACATCTCAAAATAAAAAAAAGATATACTTGTATAGTATCCATCTTCTAGAAGTTGATAAGGCCTGAAGGCTGGAGATGAGGTCTTCAGAGCTCGAGCAACAACTTCAAAATCTTCAAAACTCAGGTAGGAGTGTAATATGAGTGTATGACTTCACTACCCAGAGGTCTTCGATGGCTCTTCGGTCATGGACTAGAGAATCTTGATGATCAGACTGGAGGCTTCATTGATTTTGAAGAAAGACTTGATTGGACTTTCGGGATGGCCGGGCATGAGGGAAAGAGAAAAATTGCAGAGGGGATGAATCAAGCTTGGAAAAAATTCCCTTGGATAATATCATGACAAATGATGAGACTCAAGCAACATGGAATTAACATAAGTTCACGAGGCAGGAGGCAACACAAACTCTCCAACTTCCTAAGGTCATATTAAGTCCTAGGTCTTGATGAACAAATGGAAGGATGTGATTTATCCAAGGGCAACTCATTGTGCTTCCAATACAAAGAAAATAATTTTCCCTTCCTCTTTTTGGGGTATATATATATATATATATTTGTCTTTTTTCAATAATTTTGGAAAAAGAATAAAAGAATGTTACATTACAAAGGAGGAATGAGTGTCACAAACATACGAGTTCGAGGCACAAGGACAAGATTGATGTTCAAAGCAAGGACACTTGGGAAAAATCCCTCCTGGGGCCAAAGGTGTCAAGACGCAGAGGCAAAGTGCTACGAAGCTTACGTATAAGGCATGTTTCAGATGGTTCAGTTGAGAGCAACATGGAGCCAGCATTAGACCAAAGATGCAGGTATGCAAACACGGTTAACAAAACACATAATGGTAACGTCCTTCGATGTAAGTTTAATGAGCCCAGAGAAGGTAAGCTCGACGGTTTTTCATATTTAGAGAGTCTGAAAAACTTAAAAGGAGACTCCACTGGGGTACCTTTTTCGAAGGTAGTCTAGTCGGTTCGAAAAAGGGGTAAACTAGCACCGACAAGATGTCTATTCAAAACCATTTTAACGAGTGTGATAAAGACAAGATCACTCGAACATTTTTTTCATTTTTAAGGAGTCTGAAAAAAGCTTAACTATGGACTCTGTCAAAAATGTTCTTCTGGACCATCTTAATGTGTGTGAAAGAATAAGGCCACTCGATGATCTTTTCAATTTTAGGGAGTCTGAAAAGAGCTTAACTATGGACTCTGTGGGGGTTCCTTTTTCGTAAATTTAGTCCCTCAGGCCCGAAAAAGGGTTAAAATTATACCTGAGAATACTCTTCTAGAGATCCGAGGCCTCTAGAGTATACCTTTGTTCGTATAGTTGATCGTCCAGACCGAAAAGGGGTAAAATACCGTCGGACAGATGTAACTTCAAATTCCATTTTAGTGAGCGTGAAAGGCCACAAGATCGCTCGACAATCTTTTCATGTTTAGAGGGTCTGAAAAGGGCTTAAAAGAAGACCCAATATGTTTTGGGGAGTCTCGAGGGTGAGGTCAAGAGTGATAAAGAATCATGCAAATGAGGCTCAAACTCGTAATCAGGGAAAAGCTAAAAAGGACTCTCGAGCCTATAGTTGTTAGTGACAACATGGACACCATCATGCAACCAAGATCTACCTAAGGAATCCATGTTATGGTAGGCTCTACCACAAAATTACGAAACTTCTAAAGTAGTAAAGAGGGTTCTGTGTTGCAACTCGGTGGGATCGATCCTATGGAAAAGTGGAAAAGGCAACGAGATGTAGAAAGTGGAGGTAGAATCCTGACTTAAATGCAATGAGTCGAAGAAAATGACTTTTTACCAAAGGACCATCAAAACACCCCAACTCCCAATTTTTTTTTCCAAATACCCAAAGTAATACTTCCCATGATCATCCAAAGAAAACTACTGAACCATCTTAAATGATTTTCAGTTTAGAAAAAATGACAAAAAGGTCTGAAAATTGACCAAAAGAGGGCCAAAAACCTCTATAAATAGAAGCTGGCAGCTCATTATCACCATTGTTAATTCAAACATTGACTAAAAGCCAAAACTGCCTGTTTGTGAAAAGAATTGATTCTGGGAACTTCGGTGGACGAAACAACCATCTGCTTGGACCAAGTAAGTATAAACTCTCTCCTCTTGCGATTTAAATATTTCTTTATGCATTTAGTTTCATTTTTTGGGGGGGCATCGAACCTCAAAATGTCGACCCTAGGTCCATGGGGGCTGTCCTATGATAGACCACGTGTACACTCGGGCAGAGGAAAAACTGTACACGTGTACATGCGACTGTCATCATTACATCCCGCGTGGACCGTTTATTTAATGGAAAAAACTTTAAAAAGCAAGGGTTAACCCTCTTGAACTTGGTTTTTTGCATGATGTATGTTCACTAGAGGGAAAGAGAGCATGAGGATATTAGTGCGTTGGTTGGGGAGGACCCCAATGCTATTGTTGACTTAATGCAATGTGGGTTGCTAAAATTCTTCCTATGTCCTTTCATGCAAGAACAACCTAGGCTACTGAATGCCTTGGTTGATTATTGACATCCCGACATAGAGGCATTTATGCTAGAGGGGTAGTCGCTGGTGCCAACGACCAAGGACATATACTTTTTGACTGGCCTCTCTTGGTGAGGGGAACCAGTCAACTTCCGTAGGTTTCCCTCAGGGCCTCAAAACATATCGGAGTTGATTGGACTCTATTGTGAGGCGGGTACAGACAAGACAAGCTTGCAAGTGCCGATAAGTAAGATCTCAGACTTAGCACTGTAGGCGATAGTGTTTCTTATTGGGCGGATTATAGGGTCTGTTGCTTTGCATTAGGCTTCCCGTGCACATATGAACTATGCAGTTCAGTGCTTAAATGCACAGATTTTTGATTGGAGCACCACATTATTGGACTGTATGAAGAGACAACTGATAGACTGTCGGTCGCGGACTCAGAGGAACTTTTCATTTGGGACCATTCTTTGCTCTTTCTTCTTTGAAAGAGTGCCTAGTTTTAGCCCTCAAGAGGTGGTATGGGGGCATCATGCCTCTCTTCCTGTGATATGCAGATGGGCAGTGTTGCTGCCACGACAGGGAGGAGGAAGGACCAATGAGTCCTTTGATGACAACTTTTTTGCTTGGTTGTCGCGACAGATCCCAGTCATAGAGGATTACCCTTATGCTGGGATTGACTTCTCGAGAGACCCTGAGATACTAGTACTCCCCAGTGAGGAGCGAGGAGAGATGGGTAAGTTTGCATCGTTTTTTTTTTGTTTGTTAAACATATGTAATTTTTATGTTGTTTTTTATATATTTAATTTTTTTTATACCAAAGCATTTGACAAATATGTGTCTATTATGTGCAGATGCGGGAACAATGCGATCAATGGATTATGCGAGGAACAGGCGATGTCCTCGGCCAGGGGCCGCACCCACTACTGCAGGGGGACCAAAATTAGCAGGAGAGATTCCAACCGGTGAGGCTAAGAGGGTTTTGAGATGAGTAGAGAAATTTTTTACCTCGCTCACTCACATAGTCCCCATGGTAGAGATTGAGGATCTGCCACCATCTATGTAGCCTCATGTAGTGGGGGCACCACAGACGTGGGTATGACTTTTTCGGCGTTTGGAAAATGCTGTTGATCATTACAATAGGGCCCACAGGACCTGACCTTAGTTAGTCTGGAATTTTCACATGCCTAGGGCACTACTTGTATATATGTTTTGAGGGCATAAGCCCCATGACTCGTTACTGGTCGTATTTTTGAGGTGCATGCACCCACCTATGTACTCTGATGATTTTGATACTACATATGGATTTTTATGTCTTTTTATGTATTAAGGATTATTTTTGCCTTTAAAAATGTATTTTCTTGTGCATGTGTATGTCTTTCTTATATGTGTGCGAGATGCCAATCTAAGATTTGATTAGCTAGAGTATCCATGACTTGGTTTAATCTCCTAGGAACATGAAAATATGTAATATAATCAAAGATTCATTCTAGGAGACATACCCTAAGGAATCGTCGGTGTAAAGTAGGATCATGAACACAATAGACTCTATTTAATTGAGACACAACTAGCTGAGCGTCTAAATAGACCCGGAGATGAGAGATACCAAATGATAGGGAGTCACGAAGCAACTCAATAACTGCGTTGTATTCGACGACATTGTTTGTGGTGTTGCCTAAACATATGCCTCCTGAAGATAATAACTGGCCCTCAGGTGTAAAAATTACCCAAGATGCGGAGGCAAGCCTCCGAGTGTGCTAGTTAGCACTGTCTGCGTACCCAACGAACACCTCTGATTCACTTGACATCGACCATAGTGACAACAGATAACATAAAAAATGACACATCCATAAAACCAAAAGAAACCAGAAAGTAATAGTACAAAGACTATACATATGTTACAAAAAGTTACCCAAGGTGACCTACCTATGAGTAACACTTCTTGAGGTAGAGCCCATTTCTAGGCTCCGCCAAAGAATTTCCCTCAAAGTCTACTAGATGATAAGCACCCTTTTTTAGAATCTCTTTTACGATGAAAGGTATGAACCACATGGGTTTGAATTTTCCTGCCCCCAGGGAGTCCTTATCTTGTTCATAGACCAGGACAAGGTCACCTTTAGGGAAAATCTGAGGACAAACGAACTGATCATACTGACACTTGACTTTTTGTTTGTGAGCCTCATTGGACAGGGTTGCATCACGATGCTTCTCAAGGTATAATAACCGCTCTTCAAGTGGAGAAGTGTCTGGCAGTAACTGTACTGCCAACTTTAGGGATGGGATCTGACATTCTATAGGAAAGACTGCTTCCATCCCGTAAACAAGTTGAAAAGGTGAGGAACTGGTTGCAGTCTTAACAGACGTTTGGCAAGCCCATAATGCTAAGTATAACATCAATTGCTAATTTGACTTGGATGAATTGATCGTTCGCTGTAGGATGGTCTTAAGAGATTTATTTATAGCTTCCACCTGACCATTTGCTTGGGGGTAGTAGGGTGATGAATGTTCTTTCCGCAACCCAAGATTTGATGTTAATTCAGTCATCATTTGGTTATGAAAGTGATTGCCATGGTCAATGAAAATCTCTCTCAGGACGCCGAACCTTGCGATTATCTGGTTGAACAAAAAGAGAGTTGCAGTCTCTCTATCATCTTTAAACGTTGGCGTAGCTTTGACCCACTTCATGAAGTAGTCTATGACTACAATGATATAACAGTGCCCCCTTGCTGAAGGAGGGATGAATGTAGTGTAATCAATTCCCCACTTAATGAAGGTACCAACTGTGATGATAGGAAACATGGGAGCGAGATGTGCCCTCATCTTCCGAGAGAAGATCTGACACCGGTGGCACTTCTTGACCGATTCGATACAATATTTGATTAGTGTCAGCTAGAAGTAATTGGCTCATAAAATATTTTGGGTTGTTTCCAACCTAGACAAATGACTGCCACATGCTCCAGTATGGAAATCATTAAGCACGATTTTCGCTTCTTCATGAGTGAGGCATCGGGGAAGAACACAATCTACAACTCGACGATAGAGAGTGTCCTCGAGGATGAGATAGTGCTTGGCATGATGACATATACGATGACGTTCATCATGAGAAGTAGAGGTGGGGCACTTCAAAGTCTGGAGATAGACAATAATATCTCCATACTAGGGGTCTGAATATGCTATCAGGAACATATCTCCTCGAATAGGTGATTCTTCGGGCATAACATCACCTGACTCGACCGGAAGTTCAGAGATAAGTTCTACGAAGACCAGTGACTTTTCGGATTTTTTCGAAACAAAATCTAAGTCAAATTCCTAAAGGACGACCATCCATATACTGATCTTTCTGCCAATTACTTGTCATGTCAACACGTATTGAAATAGATTCACAACGACAATGACGGTGGTTTTGCGAAACATAACATAATGACGAAACTATTGGATAGCATGGACTGCTGCCAACGCAAGTTTTTTGATATGAGAATAATTGAGTTCCGGTTCGACGAGGCCTTGGCTCAAGTAATAGATCACATATTTTGAGAGAAAATCATCTTCCTGAACTAAGACCATGCTGATGATTGACTCTGCTGCATCCAAGTATAATAAGAAATATTTGTTATAATTGGGTGGCCAAAGTAGAGGGGCAGTTGTGAGGGCATGTTTCAATGCTTCGAAGGAGCGTTGAGCAACATCGTCCCAATGAAAAGGAATGTCTTTCTTCAGTAAGCACATAAATCCCTTTGTGATCTCGACATAGTTTGCGATGAAATGCCTCAAAAAGTTCACCTTTCCTTGTAGACTCTAAAGTTGAAGGATTGTGCGTGGGAGAGGAAAATAAACTATTGCCTCAACCTTGAGAGGATCGAACATGATCACTATTGTTGACACTATGAAGCCTAACAAACGCCCTAATGTTACGCAAAAACTGCACTTGTTTGGATTCAATCAGATCCGGAAGTAGCAACATCGCTCAAAGATAAGTCGGAGGTGTGTGGGATGATCCGTTCTCTTGCGAGATGGTGATGCTAAATCATCTAAGTAGGCTTCAACTATATGCTTGAGATCATGGAAAGCAAAAGACATGGCCCGCTGGAAGGTAGCTCCATCATTTTTGAGACCAAAAGGCATCTTATGATAGGCAAATGTACCCCATGGACAAATGAATACAATTTTTTGTTGGTCTTTGGGTTTGATTTGTATTTGATTATATCCCAAAAAACCATCCATGAAAGAAAAGGCCTCGCAACCAGCACATTCATCAACTATCTGGTCAATGAATGGTGTGGGAAAATTATCTTTTGGATAGGATTTGTTCAAATCACGAAAGTTCATACATATGCGAATCGTTCCTTGTTTCTTGTTGACCGACACAGGATTTGACACCCATTGGGTCAAATGGACAGGATAGCTAAAACCTGCTTTAAGCAGTTTCTCTACTTCCACCTTAATAACTGCTTCTTTCCTGGGATTAATTGGGCGAAGCTTCTACCGAACTGGCTTGGCATCTAGATAAGTTGTGATCTCATGTTTGACTATTTTTGGATCAATGCCTGGCATTTCCTCGTAAGACCTGGCATTTCCTCGTAAGACCAGGCAAAAACGTCGTGGAATTCTTTAAATAAGTCTGTGTAAATTTGAATCTCTTCGGGGGAATAGTCAGCTCCGACGAAAACATTATCCACGATGCCAGGGGTTCTGGAGATATTAATCAGTATAGTTTCAACAATAGTTTCCATATTACCCTCGACATAAACCTCACGTGTAGCCAAGGTATTGATAGGACAAGACCTATCTCCAGTCATAGTCAAGGTGAATTCCCCTTCTTTGATTCTTCTTAACTCTGGGAGGAAGTATGATCTATGATGGAGATCGTCCTAGGGTTTGTCCAGACTAGTCATTGCTTCAATGATTTCTTTGTCTGAGGGCAAGACTAAGTCTAACGAATTGGTACCAGCAAGGGAACCTTGAGCCCAAATAGGCTCTGGGATCAGATCTAACTCTTGTGCCGGAGTCAGATCGGTGTCGAGTGAAGCTTGATGGACTAAAGAGTACACTGGTTCTACCGAAGACAAGGGCATGGACATACCATGGTGCCCTGTCCCTTCCATCATGGCTGATGGGGAAGGAATAATCCACGGATCGTTGAAGTAAGTCGTGCGAAACGACAAAACTTGGAAAATCTCAACCTTATGGTGGCTTGATATGAACTTGACATTGCCTTGAGGAGGCGGGTAATTGAAAGTACCCATCAAATATGGGCACAAACCAACCCCTACGTTGACGACGCCCGGTTGGGGATTATCAATCATCGGGACCGCGGATGCCCCTAATGAAGGGTCAGGTCTGGAGAAGGATAACTGATCAATGGTCATGATCTATCCCTCATGTGGAAACAACAAGACCTAGAAAACTGTAGCAACCACTGCTTGCATGGCATAGTTCCAACTCCTACCTAACAAGAGATTATAGTTGAGGGATGTGTCGACTACTTCTACCTCGACGCACACGATCTTCCCTCCTAACTATACGAGGAGAGAGGGGATGATGCCATGTGGTCAGAACGAACGACCATCGAAAGTGGTAAGAAGAGTAGGTGACGGAGACAAAACGGGCTGTCCAATGGCCTTCCAACATGCGAACGACATGACGCATGTCGAGGCGCCCACATCAACCACCATGCGAAAAATGTCCCGAGTAAATTTTTTTCGTGGGATAAGCCACTACTATATGAAATGCTATCTGGTAAGGGAGACGAGGTTTTAAGTCAGTTGTATCCAACATGATTGTACCCAGATTACAAGTCTCAACAGATCCTAAAGTGGCTAACAAATCTTTCCTCTAGGAAGGGAAGCTCTGGAGGACCTCCAAAGAGGACATTGCACAAGGGGTTTGAGATAAATCCTTCACCACAGAATAATTCTGGGTGACCCTTGCATTTGGGTTGTGAGAAGATTTCTTGAATGCACCTTTTGGGATGCGTGTCATTGTTTCACCCAAAGTATTCTCGGTCTGGAGGGGAAGAGATGGGATTTCAGCTTGTTTTCCTTTCTCAGAGGTGCTTGGCTTACTATAGTCATGTG
>ML868908.1:0-12453 GCA_009831015.1 Picea engelmannii | reverse complement strand
ACAAGCCCAACTCTCCTTAAGTACAGAAAAATGCCATATGATGATGAGTGAAGGAATAGTGCTTGGACATTTTATCTCATCTCAAGGAATTCAAGTAGACCCATCCAAAATACAAGTCATTAAGGACCTTCCTACTCCCAAAAATCAAACAGAGGTAAGAAGATTTTTAGGACATGCTGGATACTACAGAATATTTATTAAGAACTTTTCCAAAATAGCTTCCCCCCTGTTTGTTTTACTGATGAAAAATGTTGAATTCAAATGGATTGATTCTTGCCAAGAAGCATTTAATACACTTAAACATCAGTTATCTACAGCTCCTATCCTTAGAGGACCTGAATGGACACTTCCCTTTCACATATCCTCCGATGCTTCAGACACTGCTATAGGAGCTATCTTGGGACAGGAAGAAGTTCATCTCCCCTATGATATATATTTCATCAGCAAGAATATGAGCCCTGCTGAACTCAATTATACAGTCACTGAGAAGGAATTCTTAGCAGTTATTTATGCAATCAATAAATTTAGACATTACATTACTGGCTATTCTACTTTTGTCCATACTGATCACTCAACTATCAAGTACTAAATGAATAAACCTATCACAAATGCTAGAGTCACCAGATGGCTACTATTATTACAGGAATTCGATATTACAATTGTAGATAGACCAGGAAAAGAGAATGTAGTTGTTGATTTCCTTTCTCGATTGACACTTAATGATGATAACCCAGTAGATGATTCCTTTCCTGACGAATATCTATTTGCAGTTTCTGCTCACTCACCTTGGTATGCAGATATTGCTAACTACTTGGTTGCAGGGAAGTTTCCATCACATCTATCCTACCGAGAGAAAAAAAGTATTATTCATCAAAGTACTCAGTATAGTTGGATAAGTGGGTACCTTTTCCATACAAGAGCTGATCAAGAAATCCGAAGGTGTGTTCGAGAAGATGAGGTGTATGACCTATTAAAAGCTTGTCATGATGGCCCTTGTGGAGGGCATTTTGCTGACAAAAGAACAGCATATAAAATTCTCAGGATGGGGTACTAATGGCCCTCACTCTTCAAAGATGCAAAGAAATATGTCAAGGCCTGTGATAGCTGCCAAAGAGTAGTCCAACCTAATCATAGAGATGAAATTCCATTAAACCCCCAGGTAGTACTTAAACCATTCAAAATATGGGCCTTAGACTTCATAGGACCCATCAACCCTCCATCCAACAAAAAAGTTTATATACTGGTCTGCACAGACTACATGTCTAAATGGGTGGAAGCCAAGGCACTCTACAGAGTGACTGAAGAAGCAGTTATAGATTTCTTATTTAAAGACATCTTCACCAGATTTGGAATGCCAAAAGAACTATTTACAGATGGAGGACCTCCTTTCAACTCTCATGGGTTCAAAGCCACCCTTCAGAAATATCATATTCAGCAGAGAATGACTACAGCATACCACTCCCAAGACAATGGACAGGTGGAAAGCAAAAACAAAGTAATAGAAGCCATTCTCACAAAAACAGTGAAGGAAAGTAGAAAGGATTGGTCCCACAGGCTCCTTGAAGCACTATGGGCCTACAGAACCACCTGGAGAAATACTACAGGATTTTCTCCCTATGAATTAGTCTATGGAAAGAGTGTTGTTTTTCCTGTGGAATTTGAGATAAAAACCTTAAGGACTGCTTTAGTTTTCAACCTTGATCTAACCGATGCACAGACAGCCATGTTGCAGCAGCTTAATGAACTAGAGGAGAAAAGACTAGATTTCATTCAGCAAACAACCATAATTCAACAGCAAAGATCACAATGGCATGACAAAAATATCAAAGACAAGCAGTTCCAAAAAGGTAATTGGGCCCTACTATATGATTCCCGGTTCAAAGAATTTCAAGGGAAACTGCGTACAAGATGGCTCGGACCTTATGAAGTAGACACAGTCTTCTCCAATGGAACAGTAAGGCTCCTCACAATCGATGACTCCAGAACTCCATTACTTGTAAATGGTCATCGGCTCCGTCTGTACCAACAAGCCATTTCTAAAGAAGATTTTAAGGCCACATGCATGGCAGACGTCCATTTTCTCTTCATCGAGGGGGTTTCTACCCCTAATACCAATTAATTCTTTTAAGTTAATTTTTCTGTAGTATTAGATTAGATTAGATTTTGTTTACTAATAAATCCCTGTCAAGAAATACCATGCTACAGTTGATTTTTGCAGACTCCCAATCAAAGCATAGCCACTAAAAGAGGACGATTCCACTTCAAAGAGACAAGCTTTCACAATGCTGAAACACCATTGTTCAGCACTGTTGATCTTTACACTACTGAAACACCATCGTTCAGCATTCTTGACTTTCCTCCCGACACTGCAACACCACCGTTCGACACTCTTCACTTGCTAAACCACCACCATTCCGCACTTTTGACCTTTCTCTGTTGCTGAAACACCACTGTCAGCAATCCGCCCCCTTTCTTTCATTACTGAAACACCAAATTCACACCTTTTCCCCCATCACGGATCAGCAATCTTCTTATCACTTTTTCCCATTTCCTCACCATCTTTCATCGACGAAACAACTCCGTCCAACAATTGTTTCTCCTTTCCCCTTCTGTTGCTGAAACACCATTACAACAACTTTTCACTATTTCCCGATGCTGAAACACCATTGTTCAGCACTTTTTATTTTCCCAAAACACTCCAGTCCGCCATTTCTTCACCATTTTTCATCGCTGAAACAACTCCTTCCAACAATTGTTTCGCCTTTTCTTTTTTGTTGCTGAAACACCATTATCAGCAACCCTTCATCATTTTTCCGATGCTGAAACACCACTGTTCAGCACTTCTGATTTTCTTCCATTGCTGAAACACCATTATCAGCAACCCTTCATCATTTTTCCGATGCTGAAACACCATCAATCATCACTTTTGACTTTCTTCAGATGCTGAAACACCATGGCTCAGCAGTTCTTCATCTACAACAGTTGTTTCATTCTTCTCTGTTGCTGAAACACCAGTATTTCACCATCGTCTGTCAGCAAGCTTCTACGCCCTCAGATTATACTTCATTCTTCTAGTCATCAAACCCTCGACACAATCAAAGGTCTCCACCACACACAGGCATGATATCTTGTTGGCAGAACGAAATCTAACGGTAAGGCGAGGTACGTAAATATTATGTAATCCAGTTAGACTATAGTTAATGAGAAAGATTCTATGTCATTATGACCATTCAAGTGCAATTAGTACTAACCGCACTTGACGGGAGGGGAAGTACACATCAAATCCATGATACCATCATTACATCCGATTTCACCATTGTCACCCCTAATTCACCACCCTTTCGTGCATTTAACCACTATTCCTGCATAACGTCGCTCAGAAAACCCACTCTACAGAAGCTGATACACAAACTCTCGATGTTGTATCTTACCAAGCCAGTAGCCATGGGAGGTTCTATCATACGAAATGAGCCCGCCACCATGGCACTGCTGGAACACTACCCAGCAACGTATGAAATCTTCCAGCAGGCAGGGTGGCTCAATTACTTCCGCAGACTTCAAGGATATAACGAACATCAAGTCCTACAGTTCGCCCGAAATCTTCAGGAGGACTATTCTGTCGTTGAAGGGGTGCGAATATCAGTAATAGAGGAAGACATAGCAGAGGTCTCAGGCCTCCCCATGAACGACATTCGTATGTTCAGCAGAAAACATATCATTGGGACTGTTCAGCAGAACTTTTTCCTGCCCGAGGAGCGCATTGAACTGAAAGGAAGGGGTGTTTAGTTGAGCTCATTGCCACCACCATGGTCGGAAGTCGCCAGATTTATCAAGCATTACCTGACCTTCAAAGGTCGATATCAGGTAGTGTATCAGCACGACTTTCTCCTACTTTCTCATTTAAGGCATAACAGACGGGTCGATATTCCCTATTATTTGTTGGGTTGTTTAAAGAACATGGCACATTACTATAGAAAGGCCAAAGATCCAACCCTGTCACTTACCCACCACCACCTCGTTCAATTACTCATCCACAGGGGTTTTGCCCAACGAAACCGTCCATTAAACAACCCACCCATAAACCCTCAACCAGCTGCCGAAATTCCCCAGGTGCAGCAACAACAAAACCCCCCAGACTTCCCTGAAATACCCAATATCCTGCCCATAGAACCAACCAGTCCAGTCAATTCCCCTACCCCATCAAATCCACCACATACCCTACCAGAGTCATCCACTCTCTCCCTTCAGATTCTCAGTGATGACTCTGAACCAGAAACTGTCGCCTGCCCTATCATTCAGGAAAGACCTCCATGAAAACGAAAACAGATTGCCCCCTTTCCATCTTTCTTGTGCAAAAAGAGAACAATAACTTCAATGAGGCCACCCTTGATGACCACTACCCTAGACCGCCCACCGATTCGACTAACACCCTGTCCACCTCCAACTTTTCCGGGATCTTTTCCTATTCCAACCTCAGTGGCTGAAACACAAGAACCAGCCGCTGATCTTGAGTTACAGGAACTAGAAGCCCAAACATCATTTGTTTTAAATGAAGTAGCTGAAACACAACCAGCTACCCATCCAGTGGCTGAAACACAAGAACTAGCCACTGATATTGAAATTGAATTACAGGAATCTGAGACCCCGAATGCTGCAACACTACCCTCCTCAAATAAAGTAGCTGAAACACAACCAACTACCCATCCAGTGGCTGAAACACAAGAACCAGCCACTGATATTGAAATTGAAGTACAGGAATCTGAGACCCCGAATGCTGCAACACTACCCTCCTCAAATAAAGTAGCTGAAACACAACCAGCTACCCATCCAATGGCTGAAACACAAGAACCAGCCACTGATATTGAAATTGAATTACAGGAATCAGAGACTCCGAATGCTACAACACCACTCTCCTCAAGAAAAGTAGCTGAAAAACCAGCTACCCATTCAGTGGCTGAAACATAAGAACCAGCCACAGACATTGACATTGAGATTCAGGAATCAGAGGTCGAGGGAGCTGAAAAACTACTCTCCTTACACCAAGAGGATGAAACACAAGAATCAAATGCCATTCCTATAGTTGCTCCACAAGAACCAGCTCATGAGGCTATGACTTCCACACAAGAACCAGTCACCTCTCAATCCAAACAAACAATGGCCGATGTCTTGGAAGAAAACAACTTTTTTAAGTCCCAATTGGAAGCATGCCAGCAAGAATTAGCCAGGGCAAGGGAAGCATATGAAAAAGAACTAAATTTGTACACCTTGGCCTGAACAACAACGTTGTCAGAGGAGACTACAGAAAGCGTGTGTAAAGAATACATGTGTTGCCAATGTGGCGATGTTTACCATCAGGCAAGCTATAAGGTGATTCAAGTCCCAGTGTCGGGGGCAGCCCCTACTTCTTCACCTTTTGAATTCAAGAAAGAACCTGCTGCAACACAAGAACCAGCAGGCCCTAGCAAGCTTAAGAAGGAACCTGCTGCAACACAAGAACCAGCAGGCCCTTCCAGGATCAAGACAGAACCCTGCATTACAGCAAGAGAAGCCCCTACTATTGTCAACAAGGCTATGTAAACAATGCCCATGGAGGAATTTGTACCTCCCAATCAGATCAATCTCTCTACTTCCAGGGAACAATCTACTCAAACCCTGCCTAATCCCACTACTTCCAACGCTGAAACACAGACCCAGCTATGGGATGAACATGCAGAAATACAAAAATGGAAGGAGTATGCTGAAACACAGGCCAAACATCTGTAAGTGCATAAAAAAATCTGGATCAACCATACTTACTCAAATTGGGAAGTATTAGAGCAGATACGCCAGGAAGCTCATGAGCTTAAGAAGAAGAACAAAGAATTCAAAGGCAGATTGGTCCTGGTATTTGATTTGGTGCAGAAGCTACTTGCCACAAGGAAACTATCTTGTAACTACTCCTTATTTCTTATGGAGAGACTCACATGGTTCCAGATCAAATCAATTATAGAAGGTAAACCCCATGGGGTAATACAACCAGCAGATTTTGTCAAGACTTTTGTAGCAGCCTCTACTAGGGATCAACACCTCTTATGTGAGGCATACTTCCATAATGAGGCCATTCCTGAAAATAGGCTGCTAAACATAAATCCCCTTGTTGGGGATGTTCAAATTCGAGCATTCACTTCCTTTCTCTTTAATCGGATTTTGTGGCAAGATGATTTTTTGGCTGCTAAGCACAATGAAGACAATCGCCTCCTCTGGATTAGACAAGAACCACAGAGAGAAGCCACCTTCATCACACAATATTATGAGCTCTTAAAACAACCAGGGGCGACTGAACATGTTCAGCAGCTACAATTAGAAGTGCTCCAGGATTGTCAGCACATCATTAGCTCCATAGAGATTCCTTCCCTACAGGAAAATAACTTGTTTTGTCAGCAATCCACAGAGAAGAGACAACAACACAATCCTTTTGGTCCTGCCAACCTAGAAGTAGCAATTTCTAGGGTACCCAACTACATCCAGTGCATTAGACATTGTGCTGAAAACTGGATAGGGTACAGGTTTTACTTTCCCATCCTCTGGTTGCCAATAGAAAGATATCAAGTCAGTTACAAGCTGCCTCAGAAGGCAGAGACAACAGCATGGCAAAGATTACAGCAGGTCCAGGGGTTCATAACGCCAACAGACAGTACCTCCCAAAGTTACTGCTTGAGTAACTTACATGCTCAGAGTCGGTATCCAGACTCTGATTCAGAGTGAGTTACCTGAGGACATGCAACACCTTCAGTTGGGGGGGATGTTAGGAACACACAATGTACCTTTTTTCCTATACTTTTTTGCCACTATTAGACCCTTGATCACCTGTATTTAGACTCACACTACCACTTCATCTGATCATTCCAAAGGTATACAACGTCCCTTCTCATTACTATACATTTAATCTGTTTTGCATAATATTTTACATCAATTTTGTACTTAACCATTGATTAGACTATAGACTAGCATTTGAAGCCTGTTGTCGAAACACAGTCCAGGTCACAGATGCTGAAACACAGAACTGTTACACAACCCAGACTTGCAGATGCTGAAACACAGAGTTGTTACATAGTCTGAGGTCCCTGTTGCTGAAACACAGAACTATCACAACAAGTCCAAGGTCGTTGTTGCTGAAACACAGAGAGGATATATAGTCCGAAGTCGCTGTTGCTGAAACACAGAACTGTCATACAGTTCAGAGTCGCGGAGGCTAAGACACAAAGCTGTTACATAGTCTAGAGCTGCAGATGCTGAAACACAGAGGAGACCGCCAGAACCAATGATGTTGAAACACAAGGAAGCTGTTATAGTTAGCGGTCAATGCCGACATAGTCAAGAACGCAATTCACGTGGCTGAAACAACCCGTGAATTGCGATGCTGAAACAACATCAGCAGCAACGAGAAAAAGCTGTTACACCAGCTGTAACAGCAATACCTCATTCATCTTCTGTAATAGCATTTTGTTGCGCGAGACTAGGACATCCTGTTCTGGTTTAGAAAGAAGATATCACTAAAGATAGGACTCAGATACACATTGTAATTTTTGATATATTGTATCAAAGGGGTTCCCTCTTTAAATAAGAGGAAACCATCATTCGAGGGATCGAATTATTATGTATTGAAGAAGCTCCAGAGAAGAGGGATGTATTTCATTTTCAGACTGTAATATGACATTTTGACAGATGAATAAAAGACTGCTTTGAGTATCCTTCTCTAGCTTTTTCGTTTCAAGGGAATCTTGTGAGAAGGCAGGGCCCACCTTCATCACAAGATTCACCCATTAGTTTAGAAGTGTGTTAGTACAATCTCTGTTTATGTGTGTTTAATTTTCATATGATGAAACACTATCTTTAATGAATTCCGCTTTGCTGAAACACTACTGACTTTGTTTATTGAATGAAACTCGTAATCTTTTTATTAGCAATCTTGTGTGATGTTTTATGAGGCTAGCCAGAGACTGGGTTAAGGGTTCCTGCTTAGACAGGAAGGAATCAGAACATCCTGTCCTCTGTAGATTTCATTTACTGCTGCAAGTGTGCTAGCCAGAGACTGGGTTAAGGGTTCCTGCTCAGATAGGAAGGAATCAGAACATCCTGTCCTCTGTAGATTTCATTTACTGCTGCAAGTGTTCTAGCCAGAGACTGGATTAAGGGTCCCTGCTCAGAAAGGAAGGGATCAGACTATCATGTTTTATGTAATCGCAATTTTCAAAGTGTGCTAAACATAAATAGGGCTTAAGGTTCCTGCTTAGAAAGGAAGGAACTAAATGGTCTTGTTCTCTGCTAGATAGAGTTATCTTTTCCTGCATTACTGTTGTTTGCACTCTTTTCGTCGATGTGTGAGCAAAATGTGAGTGCGCGCCTAGTCACTGATGTGTATAGCGAACAGGCGCGCATGTACGCGCGCCTATGGGTGGTAAAACCGCGCCTTGGAGGTGAGGTTTCTGGGTGTAAAACTTAGCTTATGTGGATGTTTTTAGATGAGTGCCCAAGCTAATACAGGTCTCTGGGTTGTGTGCAGGCAGCTAGCAGCGAGTATGGACGTGAGGTGGCGCGAGCGAGACTGGGAGCCGCTGCGGGAGGAGGTGGCCGAGGCGAGGCCGGCAGTGCGAGCGACTTTGGCAGCCAGTGGGCTGCTAAAGTTTTTTGAGTGCCCACTGATACGGGCCCAGGAACACTTGCTCCACTTTCTTATTGAGATGTGGAGCCCTCGGCAGCACTGCTTCCTCGTGCGAGGAGAGCGAGTTGCCTTCACTGCTGAGGAGGACGTCTATTTCCTGACTGGGCTCCCCTTTCGGGGAACACCGTTGCTGGCAGTGCCTGTGCTGCCGAGAGACACTGATCTACCGGAGGTCGCCGGGCGATTATTCTCAGGCGCTCACTATATGAATGGGTCGGTTGTGCGTATTAACGCACTAGATGTTCTGCTACATCGTTGCGTAGCAGCGATGATAGTGCGGGTTTTCGGGTCCACAACACCCCACCGGATTAGTGGTGGGGAGTTGATGTTGATGGAGAGAGTGGTGGTGGGCCATGAGCGGTTTGCCTGGGGGTTATCTCTCCATGCGCGGATGGTCGCGCAGCTGGACCGATGTCGGTCGTCGGGCAGGGGAGAGTTTGTATTTGGTTCCATCTTGGTGGCATTTTTCTTAGAGAGGGTGTCGGCGTTGCGGCCGAGGGTGGTGCTGGAGGTACCAGCTGTACGACACCCGCGTCTGAGGCAGTGGTCCGAGATTTTGGTTCGCCATGGTGGTGGCGAAGGGGGTCACTATTTCTTGGAGGAGGCCGCGCAGATATGGCGGCAGACGCCGCAGGTCATACTCCGGTTTCCTTATGCGGGGGTGGACTTCTGGGGGGACCCCGATATGGTACTGCCTCCTGGGGAGGCGTTTGATGACAGAGGTATGTGATGTGTTTATGTTTTGTGATTTATAGTATGTTGTTGATATTATAGTGCATATGTTTTGATGTATAGACACTGATATCTTTGTTTGTTGCTTGTGCATATGTGGCACCTCGCGGGCGGGAGGTGGACATGTTCCGGGCACCAGTGCCGCGAGAGCAGGAGAGACCGCCGCGGGGTGCGAGGCGTCCGAGGGATGTGGCTGCTGGGGGACCAGCAGGGCCCGAGAGACCGCCGCAGAGGCACCGTTGGGATGACCCTGGTGCGGGGCCATCGCATGCTCCTCCGGCGGCAGTAGGAGCAGATGGGGATCTAGTCTGTCATTTTGAGACGGTTTTTCGGGACGTGCCTGAGGGTAGGTGGACCCAGATCCAGGACGAGGAATTCCTGGAGCAGTGCATCGGATTTCCGCCACCATGGCGGTCAATCATGCGGCGAGCAGCTGTGCTCGCGGCGATGACGAGTGGACGCCTGCCGCCTGGGCAGGGTGGTCCTGCAGATGTTCCACCACCGCCGCCTGGGGCAGGTGGAGGTGGGCCACCACCGCCTCCTGGGGGAGGAGAAGCGGGGGGTGCCCTAGAGGCCCCCTGATTGTATGATGTATTTTGATTAGGCTGGTGAGCCGAGTTTTTTGTACCATGATGTGGCACGGGCCTGCAGGCCGATGTATTTTTGATGTATGTAAACATTTTAGATGGCCTTAAAGGCCCATGTATATATATATATGAGTAGACATGTTTATTGAGATCCAAATGTGGTTTACCTATGTTGTTTTGTTTTGATGTTGATGATGTTGATGTTATCTATATGCTGTGACAGGAGGTATGAGATGGTTATGTATGTGTAGCTTGATGTGATATATGCCAGTCTAGCACTATGTTATCTATGTTATCTGTTATTTGATTCAATTCTCTTCGAATATGTGTAAATGTAATGGAATCAAAATGTCGAGTCGATAATCTAACCTGCAGGTATTTGCGAAAGAGGCATGGATCGCGTACACGGTACTCATTGTTGAGCTGGAGAACGACTAGTTGGGAGTCAAGGAAAACGCTAAGGTGACGAATATGATGATGCTGGGCGTCGGTCAAGAGGCCAATGACAGCAGTGTATTCGGCTTGGTTATTGGTTGCTGGCCCTAAATAGATGCCGTTGGAATGTAGCATTTCATGTGAAGGGGTGTAGAGAGCCCAAGCAGCCGAAGCGAGATTTTGTGTCCAACGGCTGGCACCGTCGGCGTAACCAATGTGGTATGCTGGTGGAGGAGTCATCTGTCAATAGCAAAAAATGATAGTTTTCGATGAGAGGGTAGGAAAAAAAAGATTAAAAACACTAAACAAGAAAAAGTAACCTAAAGTAGCATGACTACTTCTAAGCATAGAATTTCTTGAGGTATAACCCATTGACGGGTTCTTTGAGCGTGAGGCCTTCGGGGGAGGTCAAGATGTAGGTGCCTTTGGTGAGGCAATGTTGTATGATGTACAGGCCATGCCAAAGTGACTCGAACTTGCCGTGGCCAAAGGTATCGTGAGCGATATCATAAGCTAGGACAAGGTCGCCTTCGTGAAATGATCGAAGGTTGACATGGCGATCGAAGGTAGCTTTGGATCGTTTTTTAGCTGCCTCGTTGTTCTGTAATGAGGATCTGCGATATTCATCCAGAGACTCCAAGTTCAGCAAGTGTTTCTCTAATGGAGCAGTGTCAGGTAAAAGCTCAATGGCGGTGCGAAGGGTGGGGATTTCGCACTCTATGGGAAGGGTTGCCTCGACCCCATGGACTAAGTGAAATGGCGTGAACCCCGTGGCGGTCTTCACTGCCGTTCGATAAGCCCATAGCACGGAAAATAACATATGATGCCAGTTGGTTTTATGTTTATTTACCGTGCGCTGTAACATGGTCTTGAGGACTTTGTTGACTGCCTCGACCTGTCTGTTTGACTGAGGGTAGTATGGCGAGGCAAACTCGTGAGAGAAGCCTAACCGAGATGAGAGTTAGATGAAGATCTCATTCTCAAAATGTTTCCCGTGATCGGAAACCAGTTGGAGTGGTACGCCAAAACGTGATATGACGTGGTTGAAGAAAAAACGCGCTGCAGTGTCAGCGGTATTGTTGAAGGTGGGCATAGCCTCAGCCCATTTGGTGAAGTAATCCACAGCGACAACAATGTATTTGTGACCATTGATGGAGGGGGGATTACAAGTCATAAAGTCAATGCCCCATTTACAAAAGGGGCCGGAAGTAATGACAAGGTGAAGAAGAGCGGGGGGAGCGCGGGCTTTGTTGGCATAGAGCTGACATTGCTCACATCGTTTCACGGCATGGATGCAATCGTGGAACAAGGTAGGCCAAAAGTAACCGACCCGGATAATTTTTTGAGCCGTGGCGATGCCCGAGAGATGGCCCCCACAAGCGCTGCTATGACAGTCGTTTAAGACTCCGTCGACCTCATCAATAGTCAGGCAACGACGCAGAATAGTGTCAACGCCCCGCCGATATAGGATGTCGCCAATGAGGAGATAGCGGGGGGCCTGGTGGCGAATGCGCCGACGATCATCTCGTGATAGATGTTGACCGAAATTTTGAGTTCGTAGGTAGACGAGGAGATCGCCATACCAAGGATCATCAGAAGCGATGTAAAAGAGATGTTCATCGGGAAAGTCCGTATTGACGGGTGCACTGGGTGTGGCAGAGGGAAGGTTCGTGATAAGTTCTGCGAGAACGAGGGCCTTCTTACTCTTGGGTGTCGAGAACTCGAGGTCGTATTCCTGAAGGATAACAATCCAACGAGCGAATTTGTTGTTAACTTGGCGACGGCTGAGAAAATATTGCATAGGGTTGGAATCGGCTACGACCTTGGTGGTGCGAAGCGGAATGTAATGGCGCAGTTTCTGGACTGCGAGGACAACTGCAAGAGCGAGTTTCTCTTCATGTTTGTATTTCAGGGGTGGTCCTGAAAGATTCTTACTGACGTAGTAAATGACGTGTTCACGATTGTCATCTCCGAGCTGGACGAGGACGCCGGCTACTG
>ML868905.1:15353-25465 GCA_009831015.1 Picea engelmannii | reverse complement strand
CTCTTTGAAAAGTGGCACCGGCATTTATAAGCCCAAAGGGCATCTTTCTATAAGCATAGGTACCCCATGGAGTACGGAAAGTGGTCTTCAGCTAGTCTGGGGGAGACATAAGGACTTGGTTATACCCTGAAAAACCATCCAGCAGTGATAATCTTTTAGAACTGGATACTTGTTGGAGGATCTATTCCATGGGAGGAACAGAATAGTTGTCTTTATCAGATGCTCGGTTTAAATTTCAGAAATCGACACATAGTCGGATTTCACCACTTTTCTTCCTTACAGGAACAAGATTAGAGACCCACTGTGTATGTCTTACTGGGAAAATTATTTTAGCATTCAAGAGTTTGTTTAGTTCTTTCTTGACTGTTGGTTCAAGTTTTGGGTGCATTTTTCTTAACTTTTGTTAAAAAGGTTGGGTCTAGGGTTTCATGGGAATAATGTGTTGTATGATGTTAAGATCAAAGGTTTTTAGATCGTCATATGTCCAAGCAAAGACATCCTTAAATTCCTTAAACAACTTAATAAATGTTGTCTTTTCTTGTTCAGAACATCCCATCCCCAAATTGATGCATTGTGGGTTATCTTTAGTCCCTAAATTTACTTTTTCATGGGTCAAGGAAGAACTATTCATTTTACAATTCACTGATTTTCTGAATTTATCGTGTAAATCATAAAACCTTTATAATCTTACCACGGATTTTGGGATAGAATTTACCAGATCTGATGTTGACTCTGGAGATCTCAGGTCCATCATTACCGTAAAATTGCGAAGGTCTTCGTCGTGGGTACCTTCATTGATAACTGCGCCTTGGAAAGTATCTTCCATGTGCTGAAAATTGATGATTTGTTAATCATCATCGAAAAATATCCAATTAGTGATGTTGTCCGGGACGGATGGTTTGAACAACAACTTGATAGAAAACGCATTTGGAGAAAGGCCTTCTGCAAGAAAAAGTTTAGAGGCGACATTAGCTAATAAATCAGCCTCAGAATTGTTCAATCTCTAAATAGAATTAATATTAAAAGCAGAAAAAAATTTCATTAAATTCCATACCTTGGTTTGATAGCTTTTCAGGTGTGGAGATAAGCAGTGAATAGAATTTTTTACCTGTCTAACCACAATTTATGAATCACCAAAGACTGTTAAATTCTAAATCCTCAAATCTAGTTCTTTTCTGAGACCTTGCAGGAGTGCCTCGTATTCGGCCATATTGTTTGTGCATTCAAATTCTAACCGTAAAGCGATCAAATTTTTGTTACCTGCTGGATCAATGAGCACACATCCTGCACCAGCTCCTTCCTTAGATTTAGATCCATCGAAGTAGAGAGACCAGATCTGATTTTCATCAGGTGTGTGTGACCCCTTAAAGAGGGTTGTTGACTGTGTGTATGTCATAAGTTCGGACTGTTGTTCCGGGTCAGTAATGCTAGAAGTTTCAGCCATGAAATTGCTGAAAAAAGTGTTCATCCCCTGCATTTCAGTTAAATTGGCAGAAGCAGTGAATGGTTCATTAGGATCATTTAAATCAGTTATCGTAAACTTAAGATAATGCTCACAATTGACCTTGATTCTATTAGGCTTTCCATTATCGGGCAACCATAAGTGAGACCAATCTGTCGCAAAATAACCATGTAGTTGTTCGGACCAATCTCTACTTAAAAATAAGCCATATACTTCAGGGATATCAACGACAATAATATCAATAATCTGATTGACTTTAGGATTAGATGATAATCTGATAAGTACATTTTTTAATTCACCTATTACTTTAACACTAGTCCGATCAAGTTGAATAATTTTCAGACTGGAAGGTTGAACTTCAGCATTGATTTTTTGGAAAACAGACCAAGGCATCACGTTTGATGATGCACATGAATCTACCATACAATTATGTACAGTCCTATTAAAAATTTCAAAAGTCAACAAAAAGGGTGGGACATTTATGCGAGTATTAACAGCAGAAGTTTGTTGTTTTTTAGTCACAGCCCCTGGAACTATTTTATCTACATTTGTTATGCTTTTTCCAGCAAGGTCTCTTTTATCAGAGGACTCTAGTGTCGTTTTAACAAAGACCTTTTGAGGTGTTTTGGGGTTGTTTTCTGCAAATTTGTTGTTGTTCAGATTGTTGTTTTTTTTGTTTTCTCCAATATTTTGCAGCATATTTTGCAGAAGAAAAGGAAATTTCAATAATTCGTATACAGAAATATTAACTCTAAGTTTTTTGAAATCCTCAATCAAATCATACTCTAAACTTGGAGTTGCTAAATTCTGTTTAGTTTCAATTTGTCTAGACTGTTTTTGAGGTGCATTAGCTCCAATTTTAGAAGAGGATTTATTCGTTGTTTTACTTCTGGTATTGTAAGGATGCACTGTTTCAAAATTGGCTTGAAAGATACTATCTGAAAAATGCCCGAAAATGTTGGGAGACGATTCATCTTCTTCCACTATTTCTTGTTCAACCACGTCTTCGGGAATCTCGGGAGGAACTAAGTTATCATGTGCCTCCAGAATCATTTGGATAGCATACTGTAGGCTTTCTAGGTTTAGGCCTTAAGAATTTGAGTTAGGCCGGTTTGTGGGAAAAGGCTTTCTGAAAGGGGGTTTGTAAGGCCCTTTGCTTAAAGAAGCTTCTTCAGCTGATCTTCTCAAATCTATAACCTGATTTGACAACTTCTGAACAACCTTGTGTAAACTTTCAAGATCAAAACCGTCTGATTGAGTTTTGGTTTGGGGAGGTCTAGAAAGAATTTTGATTTTCTTCTTGGAGGATGAAGTAGTCTCTACCTTGTTACAAATATTGTCCTTTAGGCTAAGAATATCTTTCTCGATTTGAATCACCTCCTAGAAGGCTTCTAATAATGTTGTTTTCTTAGACCTTTTTACCCAGATTGCTATGTTTTGGTGTAGGGCTTTCGTGTAGTATGTGACGATAAGATTTTCAGCAGGCATTGAATACGTGGGGATTCGATTCTTTAGTGTTAGAAACCTTTGATTAAAGCCTTTTATTTTTTCTTTGGGATTCATCTTTAAACTAGAGAGTTTTGTGACTAAGATTTCGGAAGATTTGTCATCTTTGAATTTCTCAAGGAAACAAGATTCGAATCTATCCCAAGATACTATGGTGAGGGGTTGTTGGGCAAAGTACCAGGTAGAGGCATTGCCCTCAAATGTATATAGAAAAAGTCTACATACTATGTCTTTGTGTTCTACACTTCGGTGTCTAATGGCTAGCATGATTTTTTTAATATGATCCTCAACGATCTTCTTGGAGTCTAGATCGAATTTAGGGAGCCATTTCTGCGGATGTTTAGGTAAAGGATGTTGGGGCCCAGGTATGACCACTGCATCTTGATCGAGCCAAGGCCTGGCGGGATTGTTTGGATTTGCCATAGGTGTGGGTGGTGTCGAAGGCTAAGATGAAGAACTGCCTTCATCGGATGATCCTTCTCTTGAAGAAGAAGGAGATGAAGGGGGTGGTGATGGTGGAATACCAGATCCTCCCGCTGCTGGAGTCAGGATGTGATCTGGATCCGTAGTGTTTAGGGTAAGACCAGTGCCTTCAAGTTGCTCCCTAATATCAGAGAAGTCTAATGGTTGATTCAATGGCCGACCTAGTTGTCTGATACGGGCCAAAGCACCATGTGTCCTTAGAAGGGATTGACAAACAATTTCTTGTATGTCGGCCCCTGAGGGGTTTGGTGTTACTAGTTCAACGGTAATCCGTGGATTTTCGTTTGATGTGGTTGTTGTTTGAGAGACAATGTTGTCATCAGAATGACTTCTTGTTACTATAGGTGAGTGGGTAGGTGGGGGAGGAGTCTTGCGACCTCCACGTGCCATCAATAGTGTTCAGGCCCTCTATCTAGCCCCATTTTTTGACATGCTAAAATGATCGCTCGTCAACTGGAAGAGCGAGTCTGGTCCGGGGTTGTCTAATTAACCCAAACCGTTTGGATTGACTCACTCTGACGGGTTTAACGGCTCCATTGGCCAATCTAAAATCCTAAAAGAAACAAATAAATAAAACAAAGAAAGAAAATAACTCACTAATTACTAATTACTAATATATATATATATACAGCTTATTTAAATAATATTTATATGATAGGTCTGTTTATCTAATTTATATATACAAGATAAACAAATTATGAGTTTTAATCTGAACTCATAAAAAATCAAATGTAAAAATGGTTCTTTTGATGAAAGTAGATAAAGAGAGCAAAAAGTACTATTTCTATTTGGTTTGTTTTTAATCTATATGCATCTGTAAGATCAAATATCAAACTACTATTTAAACAGAAAAATGTAGACAGTGAAAATTATACTACATATAAGAATTTCAATAATAAACAAGAAAATAAAAAGGAACAGACTAACCTATTAATCACTTGAAGAGTACGCATCCAACTGTTTGTATAAATCGTACATCAGTCCATCCATGAGATAAATCTGTTGTACATCTTCACACTGTTTGGAATAAACGCCAAACTGTGCATTGACTGGTGTATTTAATTGATAAAACGATAGGACGCAAGATAATAACTGTGATATAATAGGCTGCAAGTAATAACGTATAAGATAAATCCGACAGTTACAGCTTGCATTTAATCAGTCAACATGTTTAAGGTAAACCTTATAATACAAATTGAATGATCATTCACTATTTTTATACAACTAAAGCATAAAATCATGAATTGTGAGAGAAAAAACTATCTTTACAACATAATAATCTGTGAAGACGAAAGCTATGGACAGTCATCAAATGATCAAGATAAACAAATTATAGACAATAACAACATTTACAAACAGCTAAGGCATAAATGTAAACATATGTTACGTCCAAATTCGAGTATAAGCTTGTTCACAACTAGCCCCAGGCCAAGATGATGTAATTACAAAAATAATGGGTTTTTAAAGCCTTCGGAAAGGTAATGGTTTCCTCTTCTGAGATCAGATATTGATTACAAAAATAAAAGGGGGATACAACCACCCATATTAGACTAAATCCTCTAAAGCTGACAAAAGTTTATTTATGTTCATACAAAATGTATCAGAGACATGACAAGCAAGTCTCAAAGATGCCTCAGATTAATTGGTAACCATGAACTCCTGAATATCATGAAAGGAAAAGGAAAAATAGAAAGATTTAGATACATATTCAACCATTAATTTGCAAATTTCGAATTAACATAACTAACTACAGAATCTACTGATTCTGTAACTAGTTATTTTAGTAAATGAAATCCAATTTATTGTAAGAACAAAGCAATCTAGTTTTAAAAAATAATCCTATTTTAAGATAAAAGGATCATACCTCCAACTGTAAGATCAAATCGTATCAGACAATCTTGGAATTTACTATAGTTGTTGCAGCCTCAACATTTTTAAATATTACATTGCCTATAGTCTTCATACGTTTCTCTTTTCCTTAAATGACAGACTTGAGCCTATGGTTTTCGCTGGTTAAGGCATCGATCTGATCAGTGAGATCTTTAACCCGTGACTGTAGGATGGGTATGTCGGTGTAGAATCTATCAATCCAAGATAGGCAAACTTCACACTTCGACTGTGGGACGGTCCCTTGGGAATAATCACAATTGTGAACCGAGGAATTTCCAACATGGAATGTAGACATATTGCCCATTTTGATACCAGGAAACTCTTTGATATGTTTCATACAAGGTGGTAAGTTGTAGACGAAGTTATAAGGCTGATCGAGGGGTGGTTGACACGAAAGAGGGTCTTCCTCAGCGAGAAACCTGTCAATTTCTGAATCCGAACTCTCATGGATCTCGATCATTTTGATCGAGCTCACATGAGAGTTCGACTTGTTTGGAATCTTTCTTGAGATTAACCTCCCGGCTCTCTTGTTTTTAAAATTTAAATCAGGATGGCCTTTAGATATCTCACCTGTAGGTTTCTTTAAATTTTTAACAGAGTCATTAGGGTGTATAACTTGCTCACGGGCCTGCTCAATAACCTTTGGATCAAGAAAGGGTTTGTTGTAGGAGGCCGAGACACAGTCCTGAGAGGTGAGAGGGCCACTGTAGGGTAGACAAATGTTTCTTCAACCACGAGTTTGTCGACCTCCTCCATATCAGGGTTTCCATAACCATTTCTGGTTATGAATGAATCCCAACTATCATTCTGCAACTCTAATTGATGCACAAGTAAAAAAATTATTAAGCCGTGATGGAATAGGCTCAAGTCTTATCGTTTCTTTCTATACCTTTTGCCCATTTTGTAAAGGCTCCTCAATAAATAATATGGCATATTTAAAGGAAACCCCATGAAAATCATGAGAAGACGTAGATGATAAAGAAACACAAGACCGAAACGTCCTTCACAAGTGACAAATTGTTTCAACACAACAAGCAGACCGTGCCATCGATCTTTCAGTAAGGAGATAGGCATACCTTTTTCACATCCTTTTATCTTTTGAGATGTAAAGAGAAGACTCCAAGGAACTTCTTCCACCTTTGCATTTTTGAACCACCTTTGACCGCTCGCAGGGAGTCCTGTAGCTTGGCTCAAGAAATCCTCTATAACCTCGATTTGAACATCACCCACCTTAGCTCTACACCCATCGAAGGAGAGAGTGAATTCCTTAGAAGTTTGTAGAATGAAACCCTGGAATTTTCTAAGGAAAACGAGCCAACCATTACTCTCAAGATCCTCTCTGGCATCGTCATATAAGAGCAAAGTTTGAATGCCATTAGGTTCGACTCTAACAACAAGAGCCATACTGAATGAAAGGGTAATCAATCAAACACAGCGCGTAGGGAGGGTTTGTGAGAACAGACCAGAGCCATACCCCGAGCCCAAGAAACACCAACAGTGAACGGTGTATGAGCAAAAAACTCATAACTATAAGATGGGCACTAATTGAAATGCATGTGAAGAGGGTTTGCAAAGCCCAAGACCAGTATTGGAAATGATGGATGACTGCAAATCGTATTGCCACCTTTCATAAAGTACAAGCCAGGACCAGAGCATTAAAAATGAAATAAGTGTGAGACATAGTGGGTTCGATCATATGGTTTGGGAGGTTGAAAATCAAAAATCAAAAAACCTAGTAATGAGGAAACATATAACCAAGAATCAAACAAAAAAAAAACATACCAATGCTCAAATCAAAAAGGTCCTTTGTTGATATAACTATCGATCCCTAAGCATGCTTGGTGTTCAAGGAATCGAAACAAAGAGAATAGTTCTTCATGGCAAGGAACAAAGCTTCATTAATAAACTGTAGAAACAATTTGCCTTTAATAAATTTTTCAAACAGAATGGTAATACAATCGTAAGTTTTCATGCTTTCAGTCATGAATGAAGCATAAAAAAAAAAACAATAGGGAAAAGCGACAACTTACAATCGTCATTTCGAAAATTACTCATGAAGAATAATAAAAATAGATTACCCCAGTTAGGTAGCTATACAGATCATTTAATTGATATAAAAAGTTAAAAAATATGTTAGGCTGCCAGCACATTCCAAGGTCCATAGCACTTCTATAGTCTAGGTTGTGTGTTATTTACTACTGAGGATCGCTATTTCACTGGTAAGGAAAATTTGAGCATTGGGGCCAATAATCACGGTGAATTTAGAGCATTATTCTTCCTATTGAAGTGTGTTTTAGAGAAAATTGTTATACAACTACAAGTATTTGAAGACTCAACTATGACTTTCAAATGTATGAATAATGAAATCCAGGTCCACGATATTGGTCTTTCACAGATGGCAATACATTTGAAGGACATCTCTAGTATTTTTTATATGATTAGTTTTACTCACATATATAGAGTGTCGATGTTTGTAGCATTAGACATGTACTTCCACATAGGTCTAAGTGTCTAGACATGTGGAAGTTGTGCAAAGCCTTCTACCTTAGTAATTTACATTGATTAAAGGAAATATTAAAGTAAGGTGATTTTATTAATTAGTTGAGTTTAATTTAATGAAATGCTAAAGTTATTAGCATTAGTGAATCAAATCTTAGCCATTGATCTCAAATGAGTTGAGATTTAATCTCATTCGTCAATCACTTTGGATGATCCAGGTGGATATTGGTGGCCACCCACCTATTCCAACTGGTTCCTTTTGACAGTTGTAGTTCAACACGTTCTTATGAATTCTTTGTAATCGTGGGTTCTACACTTTTGAGGTTGTCTGAATCCCTACACAATTTCCAAGTTGATATTGGTGGCCACCCACCTAATCCAAATGGATTATTTTGGAAGTTTTCATGTCGGTACATTTTTATGTACTTCCAACACCATTTTGGGGCCCTAAACATTGTTTTTTGTCTTTCCATAGTCAAACTATAGTTAGAGTCAAAGTTTGACAACATAATGTGTATTTCTCGAAAATACCTTTCCAATGAGCTATCACGCACCTAAAACAGAGGTCGTATGCAAAAGTTATGACACCGGGAAGTTGAGGTACCAACTTACCCATTGGGGCCCCCATAACTTTTGGCATTTCATCTCCTAGGGTTAGGTTTTTGGATGTCTAGAGTTTTTGAATTCATGAGTAATGTTAAGAAGGCCTCTAGAGACTCATTGTAATGATTCTGCTTAGATGGATGTGTGTAGCAGCCACATCTCTACTCAGAGATAGCTACCACCATTCGAGCAAGTTGTTTTTAGTTCTGCAGTTGTTACAGTTTCAACCTATTTTAATTATTCAATAGAAGTTATTGTTCACTATATATCTATTGTTGTTCTCCATATCTCTGTGTTATTGCATTTAGTCTATTATTTATTTCGTTATGCTCATAAATCCGAATCATTGGAGATTAGGGTTAGGATATTACTCGATATTATAAAAGCAAGGCAAGGGTGAAGGAGAAGGACACATTGTGTTGATACATGAGAGAGAGAGAGAGAGAGAGAGAGCTTTTGTTCAAGGTGTTAGCACTCTGTAATTTGCCCAAGGCTGTGAGGCAGTCACAGAGGCAACATCAAAACCACTTCGAGTCTTGGATCTAGCCCTCCAAGACTCAGAGAGGGATCTCTCTGTCTGATATAGCATTGTTTGAAGAGGTATTAGGCTAGTTATGAAGAACATGGGTTGGGTTTTTTAAATTATTGATTTGGAACAGCAAGGAGGGCCATTGGGAAAATGGGGTCTGCACTTTAAACAAGGTGATTCACTCTCAGACATGGACAAAGTTCTTTTACACAGGGCAAGGTAATGAACGTCTTGGATCGAATTGAGTTTTAATGATGTTGATTTGAGGAAGAAAAGTGGAGGAAAAAATCCAGGCAAGGGAGCAGCTAAGAATTCCTAAGCTGGGCTCTTTAGATGAATAACATAAAGATTATCACAAGCTGAGAGGCAGAGTATCTGCTGATAAATTCTGCCTCTATAACATTCCTTCTGATAATAAGAACTGAAAACAAATTGAAAGATAACTGGAAAACATTTTAACAGAGGAAAACACCACCAACACACCCACACAAGAATCCTGTGAAAGAAAACATTTTCATTGCTGATTGATCATCTCAAAATTACAGAGAAGAAAAAGGTCTTCTGGTCATACATAACCCACAGTCCAGTCCTGGAACCTCACAGGTCGAACCATTTTACATCAAAATCATCTGAATAAATAATATAGATCCTCCCAATAATTTTTGGAAGTCGGTTTAACTGCCTCGGCCAAAAATAGCCACAACTCCCACCAAATTTGGAGCTTTCTGCCATGAAAAACGGACCGTTTTTCTGCGAAAAAGGGGTCCAATCAGACGTGATTTTATCTTCAATGATGACACCTGGGTGAAAACTAAAAGAGGTTCTTGTAGATTGGCATGTGCTAGACAAAAACCTCTTTCAGTTTCGCCAAAATCATCCCCAAATGGCCGTAACAGCTCCTGAAAGATCGGGACTAAAACGAAAAATGAAAAATCTGGAAAAATAGGCCTCGAAGATGTCTTTGATGCCCTCTTCTCGTGACCCCATTGCAAAAAATGAAATATATTTTCGTTCCTCGGCCCGTGTTGAGAAAAAACCTCTCTCGGATTTTTAAAATTCGTCTCCGTTTGCTCAAAAATCGACCTGGAAGAGGACGCGATAAAATAGGCAAAAATGGTAAAAATGAGAGAAAGTGGTTTT
>ML868904.1:10270-20653 GCA_009831015.1 Picea engelmannii | reverse complement strand
TTTTCTCTGTGGAGTTGAGCCATATTTTCATCCTTCGCTTTCATCTCCTACTTCAACTTTTCCATGTTCTCTTTGAGACTCTTGATCTCACCTGTTTTTAAGCTCACCTGGGACATAGATTAGACTAACCCATCAGTTCTTGATCCAGCCTCTTTATTAGTAGGTATAATGATTGCCATGTCTGATGTCTCTTCCTGCACTAGTGACCAATGCTCCTTCTCTTTCTCCAATTGCATCATTTTAGCCTTGTAACTGAGTGCCTCTCGTTTGAATGTTTCTTTCTCCTGTTCCAATGCAGTCAATTTTTGTGTCTGTGGATGATCTGTAGGTGACATCTTCGGCCTTTTCTTTAGACTTTGTATCATCTTTTCCTTTTCATCCAAAGAGGCTTTCAACCCCTGGTGACCTTCAGAATCTAGCCTTTTGACTTGTGTCATCTAGGCTTTGCTGGACACTTTTTCCTATTTCAGTTATCCATCTATTTTTTATGCATATGTTGTTAATCTTGAAAATTTTAGAGCCAAGCTCAGATAATCAGAATATAACATGTCACTGACATTCCTATGAAATTTTAATTTGTCAAGGGCAGTAATTTTTTCATAGTGCATTTTGATCTCAGATACTTTATCATCATCAGTCACTGCAATGTTATATGTATTTTTCTCCGCATCCCTGAATGAGAGTAAGGAATCCTTATGCTGAGAAGTCCTTTCTACTTCAGGTAAAAGGTCTCTTATTTCATTTTTTTCCATACTTCCCTTCACAGCATACCGATTCATTAAATCTTCCTTGGACTGGTACACTACCCCAGGTGTCTGGCCAAATATGTATTTCCTGCTGCTGAAAACCTTTGTGCTACTTTCGTTTTGTGGTCTGCTTTCTGTATTGGTTTATTCGTTCTTGGTTGTAGCCTCTACCATCTCCATGCATGTTTTTTCTTTGAGTTCTTCCTCTTCCAGGTCAACTACTTGAAATGATGATGTGATTTTCATTTTCTTGAGAATGTTTTGTTGGCTACTGGCACCTAGTGATTATGAATTGTTCCTCTTATTGTAGACGCTCATTTTGGGAGTTTTGATAACCAACATAGGGGAAAGTTTTTGTGTTGGGCTCTGCTGAGAGGTTGGTTCTATTTTTTTTGTTTGATCTTTTTGCATGGTGACCTCCATCTCTACACAGGTCTCTAGATTGTCCAACTCATTGAATCCTTCGACATGTTCATGTTCATAGGGACCTTGTCTACTAGCCAATCTTCTCTTTGATATGATCTGATGCGGGTCATATATTCTCTATTGCAACTGTGTGAAACCAAATTCATTGAGCTTGGATTGAATCTATGGAAAATAGGACTTATTCTTCACCACAAAGGGACCTACCACAAAAGGAAATTTCATATTAGAAGCCTTGTGTGCTTTCAGAAAATGTTCAGTCTTTGAGATGATCCTTTGTCTTATGAACTCCAAAGAAAAGATCTTGGGCGTCGGAAAAACTGGTAAAAGATGAGGTCCTTATTGGTATCCATATACCCAAATCACAGTAGATTGTGTGAACAACACCCAATCTCATACCATGCTCTATGGATTTGAATATAATGAGTTTTTCATTTCTTCTATAACTCTCGGTAGATCTGAACCAAAAATGAGACTGTATGCCCTGGACATAATCTTGTTGATGAAAATGAGCATGGTGATCCTTTTACACTCGGTTGAAATAAAAGCAGTCTTAGGAAATTCGGTTTTGTTGTATTCCATAAACATCCTCAGCAAGTGAGTGTAGTATCTAAAGTGTCTCAACAAGGTGAAGTTGACCAGTTGTTGATGTATATTCTCTGCAATAAATTTTTCAAAACTGACACAGACTGACTGACCAGATAGAAATAAAATCACCAGGAAACCTAACATGACCTCTACCACAAACGTGTCATTGTTTAACCCTAAAATTTGACTTAGTAGAGAACAAACCCACTGGACTTCGATAATCATGATGCTTACACTGGAAGGTAATGACAGACTCTTTGGATGATGTTCAGGCTTGACTATGATCTGCAAAAATAAGGTTTTAACTTTGAGTGGGCATTCTCTATAAATTGTGATCATTCTTTGTTCCTCGAAGGGCTTTAACACTATGGGGGAGGCATCTGGTATATTTAGAGCATGCCAGAGTGATGGATTGTCTGCTTTACATAGAACTTACAACCCTAATTTGTTTAAAATGACTCTTTTTCCTTGAGAATAACGCTCTACACACCAACTTACAAATTTGGGGAATGGAAAGATCGTTTCTACGACGTAAGGGATGATGGAGGCTAGAGCCGCTTCGAGGAAAGGTATGTGCATTCCAACATTGTCCAACAAATTCAATCTAGACACAGAAACGAGTGAGACCATTGTCTCTGTGTCGAAAACATCAAAATCTTTGTCAATTAGGGTTTCCTCCCTGGAGGAGATCTATTATTCATTCACGGATAAAACAATAGGATTGGCAGCCATGGTGAAGAATACTTGTCAAGTGGGAAAAAACATGAGTCTAGTTCGGTCCTGAGCTTTGAAATTCGACTGGAAGCTTTGCGCCAAATTTTCGAACATTTGAATACTTCAAATTATCATAGAATAATGTTGGGGGTTTCCTTCTTTTATAGGTATATATTTGACATCGGGTTTGGAGAAAATGGTTTCAGGTGGACCGCTTTTTCTCCCCGATATGCTTCTGAGGGCGCCACGCGTCTTTGATTTAAACCATGGTAGTTTTCCCTGGCCCACCCTTTGTCGATTAATCCTCGTGTTGTTTCAATCACCGATATAAGCTTCAACCGTTGATCCGGGCTGCTTCAAGATCTACGGTCCACATTTTCCCAGTGGATTTGGCATCGGGGGTTGGAGGAAGTGGTTTTAGTCAGACTACTTTTTCCCCCGATGTACCTCTATGGGCACCATGCGTCCCGTAATGAAACCGCGACGGTTTTCCCCGACCCGCCCTTGATTGCTTAATCTCCGCATTAGTTAAATCTCTGATATGCACCTCAACCGTTGATCTGGGATGATTTCAGGATCGACGGTCCGTCGAGTCTTGCTCTTTACATTTCCGTTATTTTGTCCATACGTCGCTAGATATAGCCGGGTTCTTTGATTTGTCGTATCTCCATAGCGATATAACCCTTCAGTAAAATTTTGAAGCTTGGATACCATCTGGAAATTATTATGGTGATAACAGGTAGGATGCTTGCTTAATTTGTTGAACAAAATGCAATATGTCGGCTCTGCACATTTAAATAGATTGAATGCTATTCCATTAGTAGGCGTGACATAGTACACACACACATACATATATATACATTGTTGTGTCATTGCTTAGCTACAACACTTATTACTAATATATGGGATCAACTCAATATGTAATTTTATAATTTGCTTACACTACAAGGAAAAGACCTTGCAGCGGAGCTTATAGAGGAGGTTTTTAGTGTTACAAAATTGGAAAAAATTGTCAAAAAAACCTCTGTTAAAATATTTGTTTTCGGCAGCAGATGTTTTTGTGGAGATTATAACAGAACTTTATTATAACTAAGAAAATCTAGGTGGTTGGAGGTTTTAGCAGATGTTTTTCTAGACGGTGGGCTTCATGGTGTATATGCATCGGTGCTTTCTCAAACTTAAAGCATCGGTGCTTACATTTCACCGAAAGCATTGGAGCAGTCAAAAAAATATTGGGGCACCAATGTTATTCTAAATAATAATGCATCGGTGCTTTAATAATAACAGTGCACAGGTCGAATCTATGATACCATGCATCGATGCATTACAAGACAAACCCAACCGATGCATGAAATTTAGAATGCACTGATGCGTAAGTCTGATACATAAGCATTGGTGTGCTGCTTTAATTAAATGCACTAAAAGGATGAATTTTATTATTATAATTGTTGTTGTTAAAATAGTATTATGATCGGTGTTGGTTCATTGTATTACATCACCGTTACGCATTTTATTACAGTAGCGGTGATTTTTAGCATTAAATGCACCAGTGTTCATTCTGTTTTTAGAAACATCAACCTCTGACAATGCAATTATTGTTATTTTTTAATTCCATTGTTCATCAAAAAATTGGCATATTTCTTATAATAGTATTAATATAAATTAAATTTTGAGTTGTGCATTTGAATATGATGTTTGGTTTATGTTGTTATATCATCAGATTTCGCATCTCTTCGTTATAATATTTAATCAATGATGTAACATTTCACAGTGACATTGGACAACGCAATAGAATAAAATAAAACATGTTTTATTATATATGAATAAGAGGCTCTTTGTCATACAAAATGGCACACTTATTGGTAACCCCTTGTCTTTCAATTGGGACACTATGTCCATTACATTAAACAAAATGTATTATTTTCACAGACAATTATTTAAAAAAAATACAGCAGCTTGCATTGATATATATATATATATATATATATATATATATATATATATATATATATTTTATTTTTTATTTTTATTTTTTTTGTGTGTGTCTAGAGGAATTGGCAACTAGTTGGGCACGTGCTCGCGTTACACGTGGCCATGTTATCCAACCGCTACCACTATAACCTCCAGGTGTGCCCACGATGCCCCTTACGCGGCACACAAGGTAAGTCGGGGGGAGTTGAACTCTTAACCTCATGGAACTTCATTTTCACGGCACTTACCAATTGAGTTGCCCCCCGGGGGCTTGATATCTAAATATATTGATGATCATTCTTTTGTGGAATTGTTGTCAGTGCTTGAGCTACTTCCATGACTTGGGTTATTTGGCCGAATGTTTTGTTGACTTCCTTGATTGTTTTCCTCTTCTTCAAGTTCCATCTACAAAAGTAAAACTAAAGTGTAATGAGTGTATCTACATTGGTGAGAATAATGAAAATTGAAATATATAATATACATGAATGTAAATTGAAAAGTGATGTACCATACAAAGAATTGACTCCTAAATGATACACATTCTTTCAAAACCAAATCTCATGTCTTTTGTCAACAAATCTTATGTTGGCACATTTCCATACTTTGTTCCCTGCAAGTTTTACACCCCATAATAAATCATAGATTTAATATAAATGATTTTTTTTGTTCCATTAATTATAAAATGAGAGAAGTAAAACATCATAGATACTTACAAATTCCACAATTAATTTTTGATATGACAACATATACTCACAACCCATACTTAACCCATTATCAATCAATTCTTTCCATGGCTCTTCTTTGTATGTTAGCACATGTTTGAAAACATTCAAGAATGGTTGTTGTAAAAAAACTTAAAATACAAAAAAAAATGAAATCTTAAGTTATTATAAGGAAATAAAAATTACTCACAAACTTTGCTATCAACCATTTTCTTTCTTGTCGTCCTATTTTATGTGTTGAATGGGTTCCATTTTGTTTTCTTTTCTGCAAGAAAATACTTGAAAATTAATATTTAATGCCAAATTATTTATTTATATGTACCTAATAGAAAATTTCAATGATTTCATACATTTGAAGCACGTTGTTGTTGAGATGGCTCCTCCTGCGATGCAATTATGTCCATTTCTTTGACCATCTCCTTGTACAATTTTTTGGACATTCCTACTGGCATATTTCATATATCAACTCATTGATCCTTTGGGTTTTTCATAATCTTCCTTAAAAAAGTAACATGACAATAAACTTTTTTTATATTGATATATGAAAACTAAATATAACAAAATTGTTATTAATAAATGAATGTTTTGCAGTAATATATACATATTCTATAAAAGCATTTTTAGAAACATTACTTTCTGAATGATTATTTTGTGTGTGTGTGTGTTTTTGTTATTGCAAGTCTGACAGGTCTCATTGACCATTGCTCTGAAAATGCTTCTTGTAGTTTAGATATAACCTGGTTCTTGGAATCATTGGATTGATTTATTTATTGTAGTGGAAAGTACGTCTATACGTTCGTTCCACTATATCCATTATAGTTTTGTAAAAAACATTCCCCCTTTCACTAACCTCCAACACCACTCCAGATGAGCTAAGGACCAATTCATCTTCTATAATTTTTGTTTTCTTAGGATGACATTCCATTCCTTCGTTGTTGGTCCCTGTAATATATTAAACATATGTGAATTAATATATTGTTTGAAACATGTTATGTTATATTCTTAAGTATATTATTAATGAAAATTCAAAAAAAAAACTCATATTGAATAGTGTTTTTTCATTCACCTAATTCATCCTTTTGTAATTTTTCCATCAAGATTTTACGCTCTTATACACTTGGATCACAAAGAATCCTATCGAACTTCCTCATTTTGTGGCTCTACATGACACACACTAACCAATACATATTAGTCAAACTTACATATAGTTCAAACATATTAATTTTGTAGAGAATTTACAAATAACTTGCATTTTTTGTTTTTTTGGATGTGTTATCATTGTGTTGATCAGAATTTTTGTTACTTGAACTATTCTCACACATTTGTTTTATCAATATACAACATGTACCATTCAATACAAAAGCTATTAAATATATTTTATAAATAAATCACATAAGTTTTAGCTAAAAAAAAGGGGTTCTGATGCGTTTTAATAATATGAAAGCACCGATGCGTTCGATACAAGAAACGCACTGATAGGAAAATATATTTTAAAAAAAAATTACTTTAAATTACAATGGTGTGATATGTATCGATAACAACACCACGACTAGAGTAAAAAATGAAAACAAAAAAAAATATCATGAACAAAAAAAATTACACACCGATCAACGAATTGTTTTTAAAATTATGTTACATCATTTATGGTGAGCTTTATGAGTGAGCGCACTGGTGCGTTATAGTCAAATAGGCGCACCAATAACCAAAAACCATTTTTTTTTAAAACGTGACAGGGTTGAGAGGTTTTGGATCCGATGCAACAAGTGGTTCCCTTACATCACATGTCAAGCACCTTATATATAGAAACACAAACCCATTAAATCTAAAATGCCTAAAATGAAAAGCCATAATTGTGAAGTGATAGAGGGAGTTAAACCCTAAGGTGAAATTTTGCAATCACATAAGCAAGAAGAAGAAAGGGCTTACGGTAAGTATGAATTTTTTTTATTTTTTTCTGAATTTTAATTAAATCTAAATAGGAATAAAAATTGTAAAAAAAATTATTATTAAAATCAACGGTAAAATTTAAAAATTTTACTATGCGGGGTTTTGAGTGAATCACAAAACCCTTCAAATTTTGATCTTCTGAATAATTTGTTGCTCCAAAAGGGTTTTAAGTGAATCACCATACCCTTTAGATTCTGATCTTTTGAATAATTATGTTGTTCCAAAGTATTATTCTACTCCATAGTGTTCCCCGGTATGTCTCTCTTACAAATCTCTCCCCTATAAATTTTGAAAAAATAATGAAATAGTGAATAGTTTCTTACTATTTAAAGGACTTTATGAAATTATATTTTCAAAAAATAAATTCTCCCTCATTTTTTGATTGTAAAAAAACAAAGTCGCGCTTTTTTTTTAAGTTTTTCGAAATACCGGTGTGTTTATTAATATAATGCACCGGTGTGTTTGGTTATACAAAGCATCGGTGCGCTAAATATTTTTGCAGCAATGATATCATATAAATATTTTTTATTTATTTCAAATCTTGAGAACCGATGTGGTTAGTAATTAAACGTCCCGATACTTTATATTGTTATAGATGCACTGGCACATTGTGTTTAAATAAGTGTATCATTATGCTTTAAAAGTTATCTGAATTTTTATTTCCACTTAAAATAATGTATTCATCTTGAATTATCTTTTAGGATGCATCCACATGACTTGTAGTACTTCATAGTATACATTTTCCACTTAAATCCATCTTATTCTTAAAAATGTATTGTTGATTTTGCTCAAATGCAGGGAGAAAAGCTTATAATATCAACTGGCCAATTCTTCAAATTCTAGCTCGTTCCATATTGTTCAAATTCCATCGAGGAATTCTCCCTTTCCATCTCCACTAAGTTCATATTTTATTTATATTTCTATTATCTAATTGAATTTTTTTTTTATCCATGTCAATCTAAATAAAAATGTATCTAAATTTGCAAGATCCTGATTTAGAATCGAGTTCAGATGCAGAAAATATTCCACCAGCTCAAAAATGTCGGAAGCTCTTATTAAAAGCAACATACTGCAAGCAATTGGTAGATGAAAATGGACAGTCACTTTACCCTGCCAATTCTAACATGCCATCTTCTAGACGCAATCTTGGGTCAACGATGGTAATAATTGTTTGGTATAATGCAATTTTAACAAACCAATTGCATTGTGCTTACTAATATCATCGATGTACTAATGTTCAATATTTTTGAAATTAGGATTCTGATGATGAGCAACCTACCTATCATCTTTCGTTGCACCCCACTACAATGTCAAATCGAGAGAAAAATGCAATAAGAGCACAACTAGGAGAGGAAGCATAACAAGAATAGTTGAATCGACCACCTATGCAATTCCCACTACGTCCAAATTCACCAATTAGGAATGACTACAAAAATAGTATTTCTTCACAAGTTAGCAATGGAGTCGATCAAATATAGGTTGGTATGGATGATTATTTACAGGGTACGACTTCCATGGAGACAATTTTGTTAGATGCATTCCAAAACGGTGAGCTAGGGGATGATGCTCATATCACTAATACCTTTTTCGAAAGCCTGAAATATGCTTCCACCACCCCTCTATTTGGACCTAGCCGATCAAATTCTACCCATTTGGGGACAACAATGTTATTGTACAACTTGAAAGCAAAGTGTGGCATGTCAAACGCATGTTTCTCGGCAATATTGAGGTAATTGACTATCAATTCCCTTATATTTTGATAAATCATGTCACACACTAAACATTAAAAATGGTTGATTTTATGAACGTTAAATGACATTGTACATTTATATTGTCCACTAACTACAGGTTATTCAAAGATAAGGATCTTTCGAGTGAAAATGTCTTGCCCAGTAGTTGTGAAGAGGCAAAGAAGATGTTGAAAATGTTGGGTGTTGAGTACATATCATATCATGCATGTCTGAATGATTATATTCTATATATAGGAGAATATGCAAACAAAGAGATATGTATGAAATTTGGGAATGGAAGGTACCATAAATCAAATAAAAAGGGTAAATCATATGTTCCTTCTCATAATATATTGAGGCACATGCCTATAATCCCAAGGATTCAAAGGCTCTTTCATTGCAAAGAATTAGATATGTTGCAGGGATGGCATGCCGCACATAGAAGTGAGTTGGGAGTTGTGTAAATCCCAACAGATTCAATAGCCATGAATCATATAGAGGATACATGGCCCGAAAAAATCAAGGATGAAGTAGGAAGTCTACAACTCAGCATAGTAATGGATGGTGTCAACCCATATTCCCCCCAAAACACCAACTACTATGTTTGACCTATAGTAGTGATCAATAACAATATCCTCCCATGGTTTTTTGTGAAGAATGAACATTTTATGTTGGCTCTTATAGTCCCTGGTAGAAGACAAGTGAAGAATATGGATGTCTACCTACAACCATTGGTAGATGAATTGAAGGAATTATGGGAAAGGATACATGAATACAATGTATCAAGACCCATCGCAATAGAGAGGAGTTTTACGTTGTATGGCATATGTTCTTACACCACACATGATTATCCAGGATTAGGAGTTTTCTCTGGTAAATTACATGTTTATTGATTTGTTTATCTATGTAACAATATTTTTTGCCATATTTAATTCGTTGTGATTTTTCCAATCTTCAATGCTAACGTGATTTGTATACATTAATAATTTCGCAAGTCTTGTAACAAAAGGGTATCATGGATGTAAATGTTGTGGGTCTACTCTGAAGGCTAGGTAGGCCAACCACCTACGAAATCCAGTGTATGACTGCTCCAAGGTATTCCTCCTAGAACAACACCCTTATAGAAGAGAAACATTAGCTTCCAATGGTAAACCAGAGAGAACCCAAAGGCCTGCAATAATGACACTAGAATAATGGCTTAGAGTATATGAGAGAGAGAAGGAGAAGGATATTACAGAAATGTTCGATTCAAATGGGGAGCCTATGTTAGATGATCAAGAATTCTTCGACACCTATGTTGAGAAATTTCCCATTGGGATGAAAAGGAAATTTATATTTTATGAGCTCCCATATTGGGAGCATCTTAAGATTGTCCACTTACTAGATCCCATGCATATATTTAAAAATGTTTCATCTTCTTTATGGAGGCACATATCATCAAAAGAGAGTAACACATTGGTTGTTAGGAGAGATCTTATTTCTTCAAAAACTAAAAATAAACAATGGCCAAAACAAGAAAGTAGAGGAGAGGATAGTCCCTCT
>ML868901.1:0-12507 GCA_009831015.1 Picea engelmannii | reverse complement strand
AGCACCAACTCTCTGTTTTCTCTAGCACCCACTAGAAGGAAGCACCAACTCCCTGGTTTTTCTAGCACCAACTAGAGGGAAGCACCAACTCCCTGGTTTCTCTAGCACCAACTAGAAGGAAGAACCAACTCCCTGTGTTCAAGAACCCACTTGAACCTCTGAGGACAACAGTCCTCCCTAGCACCTCCCAACCACCCTGAAATATAAATCTTTGATTCTGAAACTGATTACAGTGATATAATGTTCAACAATGGCTTACCCAAATTATCATTGTTCTGCTACATTTCGTTGCTCTGTCTGCCTCATTGCCTTTCTGTTCACATCTCTTGCGCTGTCTGGTCTTCTGCTTTTTATGCTCTGTGCGCCATCTCCATTCTCTACACAGATCCTCTTCTATGCTATTCAGCTGCTGCTCTCTCCTCCTTCTTCACACCTGAATCACCTTTACCAACAACACTCACAACAACCTCCAACAGCAACAACAACCCCATCTCTTCTCTGTACCGTGTATTTATAGCTTCTGTGCACCTTGTGCATGCAGTGTTCACAATGCCTCTGCATGCTGACTCTGCACCATTATCCTCCACCTCTCGAGTGCTCTGTCTGATTATCATCGTGACTCTTCAGCTTCTCTGGTGGTTCGCCCAGCGTGTCCAGCATCACTGTATGTTATACTGAGATTCCTCAATCTCTCTGGCAGTTTAAGACTCTTCATCTTCTCTGAGATAGTCAAACTCTTGATCTTCATCGACCCTGATCGACGGTTCATGATCTTGGTGAATCAACGGTTACTCCAAGTCGCGATAGGCGAGACTCCGAGATGGAGCTCAGATCAACGGTCCACATCTTTTGGTGTATTGACGGTCAGGATCTTATCGTGACCTCGCATCTCGTTCTTTCTTCACTGGAGTTTCTCGTCACTCCAAGTCGCGATAGGCGAGACTCCGAGATAGAGCTTTATGGTGCTCTGATCTTTCGCCACGCGTCCTCTTGATCCAACGGTCCTTGATTAAATCGAGATCTCGCATCTCACTGTTCCTTTGACTTTCCAGTCAGCGAGATGATGATCTCTCGCCACGTGTGATCCCCCGCGCAGATCCAACGGTCCTCCTATGATCCGGATCCGACGGTTGTCCTTCTCTCGCTACGTCGCGACCTCGCGACTTGGAGTACCCAATGTTTGGACTCTCAACCTGCGAACTCCTGAGTTCGCGAGATCTCTCGATCTCTCGCCACCTGTCCCCCCAGATGGATGGCTATAAATCTCTCGCCAGTTCGTCGCCTCACATCCTCGCGCCTCATGACTTTGAACACCCAATACTTGGGCCTTTATCTTGCGAACCCCCAAGTTCGCGAGATCTCTCCGATCTCTGCCACGCGTCCTTCCCAGATGGATGGTCCTGATCTTCTCGCCACTTCGCCGCCTCGCGTCCTCCCGCCTCGCGACTTTGAACACCCAATACTTGGGCCTTTATCCTGCGAACCCCCGAGTTCACGAGATCTCTCCGATCTTTGCCACGCGTCCTTCACAGATGGACGGTCCTGATCTTCTCACCACTTCGCTGCTTCGCGACCTCGCACCTCGCGACCTTTAACACCAAATCCTCGGCTCTTCCACTCATGAGCTTCCGAGTTCGCTCAGACCTAACGCCTGAGATCTATCCTTCTCTTCAGCGCGCACTCTTCTTGTTTTTATTCAGATATGACGACCCTCATGCTGTCGGGAATTTTGGATGGGATCCAACGATCAGCGACGCTTCTCCTCCAAGTTTACACATCCTTCTTACTTGGAAGAATTTTGACTTTGCACTAATTCCTCCTGAGCCTACGTTGTTCTTGTTTTTCCATCGATGCACATTCTGATCCTGCCATCTTCACTGTTGTACTTTCCATCAATGACAAGCATACGCTATCTGTTAAACATTTGCGAACACAAATTCCCAGACCGCTACCTATGGAGTGTTGGGGCTGTAAAGGAAACCATAGGTACCGAGACTGCCCCCACAGAAAAGATAAAGCGAGAATCATCCACAATTTTCAGCAAGCTGAAACAGTGGAGGATATGGATAGCAAAATGCCAAGGATCTACGCATCCCTGGACAACAAGCAAGCGGAATTTCAATCGTACATGATTGAAGTGGAAGGTATGATTAACAACTGACCATTTAGTATTTTAATCAATTCAGGGGCTAGCCATAGTTATGTAGATCCTAGGGTGGTGGAAAGTTTTCATTTATCAAGAAGAGAACATGAAAAGTCTCGGTTAGTGCAGTTGGCTACAGGAACCAAGAGGAAAGTCGCTGAGTTGGTGAAGTCCTGTCCTGTGGACATGAATGGATTGAGCACGAAGGCTGAATTGAATATTTTGTCTTTAGGTTCTTATGACTGCTTAATTGGGATGGACTGGTTGGACCAGCACCATGCCCTTTTGGACTGTCGTAACAAGAGGTTTACATGCCTAGATGAGGAGGGAAATCGGAAAACAGTCCAAGGAATTCCCAGAGCTGTGGCTGTTAGAGAAATCTCAGCCATGCAGCTGGAGAAGTGTTACAGAAAAGGCTGTCAATTATTTGTAGCCCATGTGGAGGAAGCATCTAGAGATGAAGTCTCAAGGATTAGAGACCATGAGGTACTCACAGAGTTCAAAGACGTATTTCAGGAGGTACCTGGACTACCTCCGAAGAGAGACATTGATTTTTCTATAAATTTGATGCCTGGAGCAACTCCAGTGTCGAAAGCTCCATATAGAATGAGTACGCCAGAGCTGAAAGAGTTGCAATTGCAGCTTGAACAACTTCTGAAGAAGAGGTACATTCGCCCCAGATTGTTACCTTGGGGTGCCCCGGTCTTTTTCGTGAAGAAGAAGGATGGGACGTTGAGATTGTGCATTGATTTCTGACAGTTGAACAAGGTAACTGTCAAGAACAAGTATCCTCTGCTGAGGATTGACGATCTTTTCGATCAGTTGAAAGGTGCGGAAATATTTTCGAAGATAGATCTCAGATCGGGATATCACCAGGTAAGAATAAAGGATGAGTACATCAACAAGACCGCCTTTAGAACAAGGTACGGTCATTACGAGTTCACAGTGGTGCCGTTTGGACTGTCAAACACACTTGTTGTTTTTATGTGCTTGATGAATGGTGTATTCAGGGACTATTTAGACAAGTTTGTCATAGTCTTCCTCGATGACATCTTGGTGTATTCCAAGTCATAGGAAGAGCATGAACAACACTTGAAACTGGTGCTGCAAGTGTTAAGCGGACACCAATTGTATGCCAAATTGAGAAAATGCTCATTTTGCCAAAGGCAAATCCATTACTTGGGGCACATTATTTTAGAAGAAGGGATCGTTGTGGATCCTGAGAAAGTTGAGGCCATTCGAGAATGGTCAGCGCCAAGGAATGTGGCATAAGTTAGATCCTTTATGGGTCCGGCGGGCTACTACAGAAGATTTATAGCAGGGTTCTCAAAGATAGCTCACCCTATCACTTCCTTGCAAAGGAAGGAGAAGAAGTTTCAGTGGATTAAAGAGTGTGAGAACAGTTTCCAGTGATTGAAGCAGCTATTAACCAATGCTCCAATCCTGAAGATTGTAGATCCAAATATGGATTTCATGGTGTGCACAGATGCGTGTAAGGAAGGGTTGGGAGGAGTTCTCAGCCAAGATGGATTTGTAATCTGTTATGAGTCCAGGAAGCTGAAAGAGCATGAAAAGAATTATGCCACTCAGGATTTGGAGCTGGCAGCAATCGTCCACACTCTGAGGAAATGGAGATATTACCTCATGGGAAGGAGATTCGAATTGAGAACAGACCACAATGGTCTGAAATATTTTTTTGATCAATCGACTTTAAACGCTAGACAAAGTAGGTGGCTGGAGTTTTTGTGTGAATATGACTTTGATATCAAGCATATCAAAGGGAAGGAAAATAAGGTGGCTGATGCACCCAGCAGAAAGGTGCACGAATTACATGCTACAGCCATTAGCATGTACAAGACTTATTTTAAGGATAGAATTTTGGAAGCTGCAAATGTAGATTTGCAGTACAGAGATTTGGTAGCAAAGCTACAGCAGAGTGAAAGGCCACAGAAAGAGGAAAATTACACCTTGGAAGCTGATGGAGTACTTCTGTACAAAAACATGGTGTATATACCCAAGGTCCAGGATTTGAAACTTGCTATTCTAAGAGAAATTCATAATGTGACATATGCTGGACACCTTGGATATCAGAAGACTGTGGCAACAGTCAAAAGCCATTACTTTTGGCTGGGTATTAAGAGGGATATCGCTGAATACATCACCAGATGTATGGAATGCCAGAAAGTTAAGGTTGAGCATAGGCACCCAGCAGGGTTGCTGCAGCCTTTGCCCATTCCTGAATGGAAGTGGGAAGTGGTGACCATGGATTTTATTACAGGATTACCCAAAACAAGCAAGCAGTATGATTCGATCATGGTTGTGGTGGACAAGCTTACAAAAGTTGCCCATTTTATTCCACTAAAAACCACTCACAAGGCAACAGATTTTGCTGATATCTTCTTAAAAGAAGTGGCACGCTTGCCCGAAATTCCTAAGATGATTGTGTCTGATAGGGACCCGAAATTCACCTTGAATTTATGGAAAGGAATGTTCAATGGATTCAGAATGAATCTAAATTTTAGTACAGTGTATCATCCCGAGTCTGATGGACAGACAGAGAGGGTGAACAGAGTAATAGAGGACATGCTGAGAATGTACGTGATGGACAAACCATCAAGATGGGAAGACTACCTTCACTTGGTAGAATTCGCCTACAATAATGGGTATCATGCATCGTTGAAAATGAGCCCGTGTGAAGCACTTTATGGAAGAAAGTGCAACACTCTAGTGAGCTGGGATAATCTAGCCGACAGAGCAGTAGTTGGGCCAGCGTTTCTTTAGGAGATGGAGGACCAAATGATAAAAATTAAACAGAATTTGAAAGCTGCCCAGGACAGGCAGAAAAGTTATGCTGATAAGAACATAAACCACCGAGAATTCAAAGTGGGTGATCATGTTTTCCTGAAAGTGAAAACTAACAGGAGTTCCCTGAAGCTGGGAAGTTGCGCCAAGTTGGTAGCAAGATTTTGTGGGCCGTTTGAAATCCTGGAAAGGATTGGGCCAGTTGCATACATGTTTGCATTACCTGCATCTATGACTGTACATAATGTGTTTCATGTTTCACTGCTTAAGAAATATATACCTGATGCTAATCATGTTATCGATTGGAATGTGATTTAGGTGGAACCAGAAGGTGTCCTACAAGTGTATCCTGTGCACATAAAGTGTACCCACATCTTTTTGAAATTTTTGAAAAGCTTGCAGATGCTGTGTAAAGTTGCATTGAGGACAGTGCAAAAATAAGGGAAGGGGGATTATAATGTCCCCAAGGCCAAGCCCAGTTGTAAATATTGTTTACGAAATGAGTTTTAATTTTTTTTTATAGGTTGGTGTGCCAAGTTTATATAAGGTGGTGGGGTTATGTGATTGTTAGGATAGAGAGCTTAAGGGTTGAAGGTCAAGAGCTTGATTTTGTACATGTATCAATGCAGAACATTAATAAAATATAAACACCACTACGTGCAGACCGACACGATGAATGAGTGATGGGGGACTAAGATTCCATAGAGTGGGTAAGGGATTAGCGGTTGGAAGGTGGAAAAAGGGGCTAAGTGTGGAGCCTAGGGGCTAAGCCTAAGGGCTTAAGACTTGGGAATAATATTTTAATATTGTTCCAAAAAGAATGTGAATAATATGCTTTATCCTAAGTTCTTATTGAAGGACAAGTAACTTCCAAATGGATGGAATGCACGTAGTTGCATGGGTAACAAGTGTCAACCCAGGCGCATGCAAATAAAGCGGTTGAGATCAACCATGTTGGGGGTTCCTCCACCATTTGACCCTTGACTACCTGAGCGTGAACTCGTCCGACCTCTGCAAGAGTCCCCGTGCATCTTCTGAACCATATGTCCCGTCCGACCCCTGCAAGAGACCTCGTGCCATTCTGAAATCGGGGGTGAAGTCTGTGTGTTGATTTCTTGGATAGCCTGTGTCAATTTCGGGGAAAGCTGATGCATCCTCTGTATGAGCAGATTGAGCCTGTGTGTGGAGTCTCTATCCCAAATCCATAACCGTGAGACCATCCTGTCATTGCGGAGCCTGTTTGGAAAGCCCGTGTCTATTTTCCCTGTTGGCTGTTGTGGCCACGCAGTGCTGGACTGCGTGTGGCTTGTTGGCCATTTTGTACAACACTCTCTCCAGGTGAGAGAGGTGATTGAAGTTGGAAGAACAGGTTGCTTGGCCTGTGAGCGACTCTCTCCAGGTGAGAGAGTGCGGAGAGGAAGGAGATAACTCCTGGAAGGAACCCTGTAGCTGCCACAGAGCTCAGAGACTTTCGGTCCGGTATCTTGCTGAAACCCAAGGCAAGGGAGGTTAGCAACTGAAGTACTGTCTAGGTGACAGAGAAGGTGTATACTCATGGGGTGGAATAGGCATGTGGGGAAGGAGAGTCTGTGGGCAGTGAGTATGAGTGGTTCCTGGGAGAGAATTCCTTCCTTGTGACTGTGTGTTTTCCTTGTAACCTCAGCCTAGCCTAGGATTCCTTGCCTTGGGGGTGGAGCTTAGTCCCAGCTCGTGGGTGACCCACTACTGAGCTTGATGAGAAATGTGGTCTAAGGCTGGGAGGTTCGTGGAAGGCCTGCACCTGGTTGGTGGCATTACCACCGTTTCAAAGATAAGTACCAGATGATGTTTTAATTAAGTTTCTGGATGTCTGTGTATTTATCTTTATCATGTATTCTGTTGTGCATACGAATTAATGTTAAAGCCATTGATTATTTATAATAGCAGTAATTCTTATGGTTACGCTGTGTTTAAATGTGTTTTCATTTGCTTAAATGCATGTCTTATATATGGAATTAAGTATGAGATTGTTATTCCGCGAAGTAGCGCCTGCCCGGCCCAGATTGGGGGCGTTACAAAAAGTGTCTTTTTCTACCTCAAAGTGGCTCTAGAAGGTTATGGACCCCTAATTACCAAACTGGGACTTGCCCATAAAATGGACCTTGCAAGTCAATTCTTCGAATTTTTCCACCCAAAAGCCATTAGCATAGATGAAACATTATATAGTGTTCGACTATGGATCATACCTCCCCATTTAAGGAGGCTTTTGGTCCTGAAAATATTTTATTGAATGAGGTGAGGACCTGCTTGTTAGTTTCTTGATCCAACATGGAGGGCTCATAGAGTTTCATATTTCCTGCATTCACTGCTAAGTAAATGCACATATATGGGGGTATACTGAGTATGTAAGCATTATCACCCACTTTCTTCAATACTTCAAAAGGACAATACCATAGAGCCTTGATATTCTTACTAAGACATTGTATCCTTTCTTTGTTCAAATGTAACCAAACTTTGTCTCCCACCTTGAGTGTTTTCTTAGTTCTTTGATGATCATGTTATGCCTTGTACTTTTCCTACGACTTCTTCAATGTTTCTTGTACTTGCAAATGGATCTTCCTAATATTGTCAATTTTTTTTTTCTACTTTTATTGAATCTCCTATGATTTCTTCCCCGACTCCTCCTTGTTTTCCAAATACAACATCCAAGGTTGAAGGTGAAAAGTACCCAAACAAATTTTCAAAAGGGGACTTACCAATAGAAGTGTGGACTGCTCTGTTATAAGAGTGTTGAATATAAATCAAATTTGTGTCCTAAGTCTTCAGATGATTTTGATTGTAACCCCTCAAAAGATGAACTAATATGGAATAATTTGATCTATTTACTGAAAAATAGTCCCAATATCCCATTCAATTTTAGTTCCAATTGTTAACTATTTGTGTCCTCCCATTTGTGTATGAATGGAAACTTGTAAATCTCTTCAACTTGCTGTCCATCTTCTCCCAAAGTGTAGTCCAAAAGGCATCAAGAAATATAGTATCGCTATCTGATATGATGCTCCTTTGTATCCCAAAGTGCACCCAGACTTGTTCAAAGAACATGTTTGTTAGTTCTTTTCCCTTGATGGTATTTTTACAAGGCATAAGAATGCACATCTTGCTTCCTACAAACTACCACAAAAAAAGAAGCATGTTCTTTCCTAGTTCTTGGAAAACCACCCACAAAATCCATGGAGATATTATCCTAGGGTCTAGTGGGTATAGGTAAGGGATGGTATAAACCATGCTTTCTATTACTAGGATTATTGGTACAACAAAATACGTTCCTATAATAAATCAAGCTACATCTTCTTGCATTTTGGGCAAATACACATATTTTTGTAAGTTGGAAATTGTCTTCCCAACACCAAAATGTCTTACATTTATCTTGGAGGTGTGAGCCTCTCTAATAATATTTAATATTTCACCTTTAGGGACATGGATCTTGTATAGCTTGTAGAGAAACACATTTTGGAGATGATAGTCAACCTTACCATCACCTTGTTCTATAGAAATTTGGCCCTATAGCTACTGAAACACCTCTTTAAAGTCCTACTTATTTGTGTAAAATGCTCCATGTGCATAAGAGTTCACAAAGTTGAAATCTTGGATGTGGGTGGCCTTTAAAGCATGTTTTCCAAATTATTAGTGACGCCTTTCTTATATTTGATGACTAGATGAAACTACTGCAAACACCCCATCTACTTGTAGTGTTTAGTTTGTTGAATCTTACTCTGGGCTTGGAAATATTGCAATGGTTGGTGATAAATATGGCTAATGGTTTCCTTTCCCATTAGATAAATCTTCCACTTCTTAACAAATTAAACTAGGGCATAGAGTTCCTTATCATATACAGGGTAGTTTAAGACCCCACCATGAAACATTTCATAATGATAGCATACCAACTTACCTCCTTGCATCAATATTTCTCCCATATCATATCCACTTGCATCCATATCTACTTTAAAGGGATTTTGCAAGTTGGGAAATGCAAGAATTGGTGCTTGAATAATATTCCATTTCAACTCATTGAAATATTTTTGATGATTCTTTCCCCACTGGAAACTCTTACCGCTCACTATTATGGCATGAAGTGGTACATATATAGTTAAAAAAGATGCTATGAATTTATGTAGGTACTGCTTTTCCCCAACAAAGCTCATAATTTCAATGAAATTAGTAGGAACTAGCCACTTGAATATGACCTTCATCTTCACAGGATCTATCTTGAGTTCCCCTCCACTAATCACATGCCCCAAATACACTAATGACTGCTGAGAAAAACTCACATTTTTTAAGGTTAGTTAGTAGCGAATGCTTTTTCAGAGTCTTTAACACCTGGACTATATGTTAGATATTCTCTTCCTAGGTAGAGATATAAACCAATATATCATCTAAGTCCACTATCACAAATGAATATAGAAAGGGACATAATGCATCATTCATCAAACATATAAATGTGGTTGGTGCATTACATAAGAAAAAAGGCATTATTAGGCATTCATATAAACCTTTCCTTGTCTTCAAGTGATCTTCCAAGTGTCTTCTTATGTATATCATACCTAGTGGTATCCTGATTTGAGATCCAACCCAGTGAAGTACTTAACATGTTGCAACCGATCTAATGAATCATCGATTCTAGGTATAAGGAACCAATTCTTGAGGGTGATCATGTTTAAATCTTTGTAGTCGATACAAATTTTCCAAGTCTCATCCTTCTTGGGTACTACGATGATAGGTTACCCACAAGGAGATGTACTTGGTCAACTTACTCCTTGCTCTAGCAACTACTACAAATGTTTCTTCACTTCATCTGCTACTATAATAGATTGCATATACAACCCAATATTTTTCAATGGGAAGTCAGGAAACAACTATGTCTTATGCTCCACTTCCCTCTTAAGTGGTAACCCTTTACGCTCCTGAAACACTTCTCTATATCCATGTAACAACTCCCCCAACTGATGTTTCTTCTCTTTAGTACATCCCTTCATAGATTCCTTAAATTTTACCAATTCATCACATCATTGATTCTCTCTTAAGAAAAAAAGTACAAACTTCCTACTAGAACTGATCAATTTCTTGGCTTGGTTAGCATTTACTAAAGAGATTTTGGATTTACCTTTGTGTGCATTGGTGATGAAATACTTACCATCCTTGATCAAGTGGTATTGGTTTTATCTCCTCATGAACATTTCATCCCTCATATACATGTAGGGGCTTCCAAACACTATACCACACACATCAAGTGACACTGCATCTACCTCCACTTCATCAATATAATCTTCACTTATAGAAAATTTTATCATACACTATTTAGTGACCTTGCGGTTTGTATCCTTATTACCCATCCCAATGGATATGGGTTAGGATGATCATCAAATTTCGATCCAAGCTTGCTAACCAAATATTCTACTATGAGGTTGACATGTGGACTGGAATCAAAATGAGCATACACCTTGGCCTTTTTGAACTAAATCTTAATATGGAAGAGTTTAGTCATATCCTTCTCTTCCTTGTGATGAAGGATACTCATATTCACCTCCTTCTACTCTATAATGTAGACAATATTTTCATCCACATCTGATTTTCTCTCTACAAGTTGCCTGAATCCATGGATAGGAGGTTCTTCTTCATGTCTTCCTTCCTATAGTTCTTTGGATTCAGCTCTAGATGTAGCTTCCAACACTTATATTGGGTGTGGCCATTGATATTACAATGGTTGTAGTGGTTGTTTAGATCCTTGCATTGATCTTTAGTGTTTTTTTTATTCTTGTCCTTTCCTTTCCACTTCTTCTTACACTCATTGGAAGCATATTGATGGTCTTTCTATTTGGAACCACTTGGTTTTCCTTTCTTCTATCCTATATTCTCCAAGAACTATGCATCAACTATCCTAGTTTTAAATAACATCACTTGCTTCTGTAAATGACCATGTATACCCCCTAGATACTTGAGGAGTACATTTGTATTTTTGGAAGTTATACCCAACATAATTACCATTTTTATGAACTTGGTGGTGTACTCTTGCACACTCCACCCTTTCCTCTTCCTGAAGTGATGCCAATGGATCCACTAGTATTCTACATACCCAATAGGGCATAAATGGGACTTGATGAGGGTTTTAAACACATCCCACTTAATTATTGGTGGATCGCCCTCTAGCCTAAGTGTCTCCATGTAGATTTCCAACCATGTTAGTGTGTGGCCCTCTAATTTCATCAAATTCTTCAATATTATGGACACTGAAATAAACTTCTAACTTGCAACCAATGATTCAACTTAACAACATCAATCTCACCAACTGGATATACGATTATGTCCTCCCATTTTTGTATGGATGGAAACTTGTAATCTCTTCAACTTCGTGTCCATATTCTCCCAAAGTGTAGTCCAAAAGGCACTGAGAAATATAGTATCCCTATTTGAGATGATGCTCCTTGGTATCCAAAAGTAAACCCAGACTTGTTCAAAGAACATGTTTGTTACTTCTTTTCCCTTGATGGTATTTTCACAAGATATACAAATGCACATCTTGCTTCTTGCAAAATACCACAAAGAAATAATCATGTCCCTTCCTAGTGCTTGGAAAACTACCCACAAAATCCATGGAGATGTTATCCAGGGTCCAGTGGGTATAGGTAAGGGATTTTATAAACCACACTTTCTATTACTAGGATTGTTGGTACAACAAAGTATGGATCATATAATAAAATGAGCTACATATTCTTGCATTTTGGGAAAATACACATACTTCTATAATTTGGCAATTGCCTTCCCAACACCAAAATTTCCTACAACCTTGGAGGTGTGAGCCTCTCTAATAATATTTAATCTTTCACATTTAGGGACATGGAGCTTGTATATCTTGTAGAGAAACACATTTTGGAGATTATAGTAAACCCTACCATCACCTTCTTCTACAAAACTTTGGCCCTATAACTATTGAAACACCTCTTTAAAGTCCTACTCTTCTATGTATGCCTATTTGTGTGTATCATGGGTAAAAGGCTCCATGTGCATAAGAGTTTCCAAAGTTGCAATATTGGATGTGGGTGGCCTTGAAAGCAGTTTTTACAACTGAGTAGTGATTCCCTTCTTATATTTGATGATTAGATGAAACTATTGCAAAACCCCCATCTACTTGTAGTGTTTAGTTTGTTGAAGCTTACTGTGGGCCTCCAAATATTGCAATGGTTGGTGATCAATGCGGATAATGGTTTACTTTCCCATCAAAAAGTGATTCCACTTCTTAAAAAATTGAACCAAGGCATAGATTTCCCTATCATATGCAAGGTAGTTTAGGACTCCATCGTGAAACATTTCATAATGATAACATGTTTACTTATCTCCCTACATCAATACTACTCCCATATCATATCCACTTGCATCCATCTCTACTTCAAAGATATTTTTCAAGTTGGGAAATGAAAGAATTGGTTCTTTATTAATATTCCATTTCAACTCACCCCCCGGGGGGCAGCTCAATTGGCAAGTGCCGTGAAAATGAAGTTCCATGAGGTTTCAAGTTCAACTCCCCCCAA
>WSFP011440448.1:0-20655 GCA_009831015.1 Picea engelmannii | reverse complement strand
TAATGTTGTTAACTCATGAAGTTAAGGAAATTTCAAGAGTTTTTAGATATTGCAACAAAAAAGTTGCAAGTCAAGTAGTCACGTAAGCATTGACTACAGAAAAAATTTATGTTCAAAAAAACAAGACAAAGAGAAGTAATGAACTTACAGATATTAATTATGAACATACATATGCATAGAATGATGAGTCATTCTATTTTATTAAATTGATTGGTAATTATGATTGAATTGCTAGGTGCAGGAAATTCTAAGATCCCTGCATATGGTTTTGTACATATTACAATTGAATTATTATGTACATGAAATACTGACAATTGTTGGTTGTATGCAAGAGGAAGCATTGGAGAGAAAATGGTATGCAATTTGGTTCTTGTGGAAAACCACAAGGAAGGCTTCACTCCTAATATGGAAACAAACAAGAAGAATTATGAAATATATTCTCATGTTTTGGGGAAAAAGTTGAATTCCCTTTTGAACTACGTTTGAGTTCCTAAATGAATTATTTTATGTTCTATCATGATAACTGCATGTGGGTGATGTAGATGAGATGATATTGATTAAAGTTGGAATGTTGACTACAAATAGTATCTTGGGGAAGATGTTGATTGGAGACAACAGATCTTATCGTGTGGATCCCCGGTGGATCTGGGTGTCTGTACACTTCTCCTTGGGTTTCCTTGGAGAAGGTTGGAGCCCTAGAGGGAGAATTTTGGGGATAGGTTCCCTGGTATGAGGCCTAGAGGGTACCTGGATACCTCTGAGGGAAGTTGGAACTCCTAGAGCCATGGTGATCTGATACTTCATGTATGGCCTATGTTGGAGCCCTAGAAGGAAGATGCATACTACCTTGGGTTGTATAGGCATGTGGGGAATGAGAGACTATTGGTTGGAGTGCTACTGAGGTTTGGTGCCTTGGCCTCAACCATGTTGATATGAATTGTGGATCATGGCTATCTTGGGAATCCATTTCCCTAATGGAGCCATAGCCCATCACAGGGGGCAAGGTCTTCTCAATCAAAATATAAGTATCAATTCTCTATCCATTGTATGTTGTGTATCTTGTATATAGGTTATAATTTTATTAGGTTTTCCTGTATATATATTTCATGTATGTTCTAATGTTACATCTGAATGAATAGGGGTATGAGAAGAGTGTGTATGTATGTGGATTCATAGCCCCTGCTGAGATTTTATCAACAATGAGATCTAAGGTTGGGTGGAACATCATGGATCTACAACCAGTCGATGCTTTCAATAAGGTTTAATTGAAGCATGTAATAAGGAACAATGAGTTGAATGATTTCCTGAAGAAACTCTATGGAATAGAGTAATTGAATTTCAACTGCAGTATGAACACCAGAATTGGTTCTTGAAAGTAGAGAACCAGGTGGATAACATGCTTCCAATAGAAAAAGCTTGGAGATTTTTGAATAATTTTGTATTATACATGGTATATAATGCACCGAGGACAGTGCATAAATAAGGGGAGGGGATTGTAATATCCCAAGGCCGAACCATGGTGGTAACTATGAATTGTAACATGTTTTGTAGGTTGGTGAGCCAAGTGTTATAAGAAAGGAATCTTATGTGCTTATTAGGTAGGATAGCCTTGATGTTAAAGGCCAGGAGCATGTTTTGTACATGTAAATATTCATATTATTAATATAAAAACATTGTTGCTTGTAGATCGACCACAAAGAAAGAGTATGGGGGACTAAGCTCCACTAGCCCGGGTAAGGGAAAAGGGGATGAGAGGCTGGAAAAGGGAGGATAAGCTTAAGAGCTTAAAACCAAGAGAATGATATATAATTATTATTCTAAAGGGTTGTAAAGAGGATATTAATTTATTCTAAGTTTCATGAGGGAGAGGAACAAACTCTAAGTGGAGGTGTACAAGATCCCAAAAGAGCCATGTTCCAACCTGGGCGCATGAAGATTTATGTGGGAAATTCCATCATTGTGGGGGGGGCACGGAGGATTCTTGCCATTTTTTTTCCTCACGAGTTCACTCTCTCCATTCTTTCCATGCTAAGGATTATGGCCATGGGTTTCCCCATTCACCCATGCACTGAGCAAGAAAGAAGTCAACCAGTCTTCCATTGTTGAGTTGTAACCATCTTGAACCTCTACAACAAGCCCAAATTGATATCTTACTGAACCCATACCCTGTGGATTGACTATATTTCATTGTTTCCCCACGTCCAGTTTCTATTTTTTTCATCACCTTGTCGTGTGTTGAGAAGTGGGAGTGAAGAGGCAGGTTTCTAGGCCTATGGATAGAAGAAGCAGGTTTTCAATTCTGTGAGAAACTCTCTCTAGGTGAGAGAGTGTGATGAGGAAGAGAGTTCTCCTATGTGAGTTCTCCTATGGGAAACTCTCTCCAGGTGAGAGAGTGTGCTGATTAAGTGAGTTCTCCTAGAGGGAGTCCAGTAGCAGCTACAGAGCTCTAACAATTCTTGATTTGGCCTATTTTTGAAGCCTAAGGAAAGGGAGGTGTAGCAGTCGATGGATTATTTGACAGTGAAGGTGTACACTCTTGGGGTGGGACAAACATGTGGGGAATGAGAGGATATGATTTGTGGGCGTAAGTGGATCCTTGGAGGAAATCCTTCCTGTTGTACTGTGTGAATTCCCTGTCAACCTTGCCTAGCCTAGGGATCCCTTGCCCGGTGGATTTTAGTCCCAGCTCAGGGGTGACCCACTGCTGAGAGTGATGAGCAACGTGGTATATGGTTGGGAGGTTCATGGAAGGTCTGCACGTAGTTAGTGTACTTCAATTAAAAGATAAGTACCCATTTCTCTATTCATTTAATTGTTGTGTATTTGTACATGCTATATGGATGAGTATTTCATGTATATGTTGTTATATTTATGGGTTTTTCCTGTGATTATTACATGTATGATTTTACTGTTATTTTTGCATTAATCTATGCATTATTAGAATATGTCGTTTGTATATGTTTATATATAGGTAGATGATAATTTCCATTTCTATATTTATATGGATGTGTAAGATGTTTCCGCAAGTATCTTTGTATGGCATAGCCTAGTAGATTAAGGCTGGGGATGTCACAGAATGGTATCAGAGCATGAAATTTATTTTGGAGGCACGGCCCAACATGTTGGTCTATGTTAGGGGATGTAGAAAAGATATAATTGATTAGCCAGCGCTACCCAACTGAGGTTGATGGACGGGGATGTTACAAAATGGTATCAGAGAAGAAAATATGTTTAATCTGTGATGTTGCTCGGCCTGTGGGTGGTTGGGGGCGTTACAAATTGGTATCAGAGAAAAAAGTATGTTTACGGAGTGATGTTTCCCGGCCTTTTGGTGGTTGGGGACGTTACACACCCTTCAAATCTATTGAACCTCCCCCATCTAACCTAAACGTTGATTTAGGGAACATGACATCTGATGGCTAACCAATGGCTAACCGATTCCTAGATGAATGCTATCTAACCGAGAAACCCAGTAGCTCGACAATAAATGCCATTGATCAAGAAAGTCAAGAGCCATAGAAAGAGACAACCATGTTGTTATGGGATTCCAACCACCTAATGCCTTTCAATGATGCCACTGAAGTGCAGGAACCTCCCGCTGAATTTCTAGCTATATAGATGATAGGTATAAGTCAACCTATCCAAAGCAATCTCACCACTACTCAGTTATCTAGAGGGAAACCAATGACCAATCACCCCAAACTATTATTTTCTCCCCAGGGAATTCCCAAAAACATACACATACAGGAAGCTCTTAAACTAGACTACAATGTGGTAGAAGACTTGAAGGCTAATGTTTCTGTCATGGACATGTGTAGGATCCCTCAACAAAATTATTTTCTGTTGCAAGCCTTAAAATCAATAGATACCCCTATAATAAGCATTGATCAACGTGAGGTCCCATCTCCCATAGATTCAAAAAATAAGCCAAGTGTGAATGCTCGCTCTTTAGACAAAAGAGAAAGGCCTTTTTTTCCTCCTTTCCTCTTGGCATTTGAATCTTTTAAGATAAATCTACATAATTTCCTAGTCGATTCAGGGGCATCTTCAAATTTCATGTCATTGTCAATCTGCAAGAAATTGAATGCAACCCCACTTAACAGTGATTAAGATGTTATACAACTAGATAGGACCCAAGTAAAGGTCATTTGGGAACTTAAATATGGCATGAGAATAATTCCTACACACCCCAAATTTGTTCAAGTAAATGACATAATCATAGTATACATCCCAGAGGCCTATGGATGGCTACATAGTCGAGACTAGTCCGAGAAATTAAACGGATACTTTAGTACCGACTAGGATCACCTTTGGTTGCCATTAAAAGGGCATACAAACATGATCAGGATTGACAAGGAAAGATATCTCAAACATACAATCATTTATTTAGAGACCCAAAATAAACCCTCATCAACAGAGTTCCATGTGTTAGGAAACTATTCCTATGATTCTGATTTCGGTAATTTCACCCCTCGTGTGTCTGACATACCTCCCACACAAAAATCAGAAATGATTTTTCAAGTATACTTACTAGCAGCCACAGAAGGAAGCATCCTCTATCAGGATTCTCCATCAGGAGTAGCAGATAAGGAAGATGAAAGTGAAAAAATAGATAGACATGAAGACATTAGTAATTCCCCCCCACAAATTTGGGCGCTGTACTTTTATGGTTCTAAATCGCAAGAAGGGTCGGGAGCAGGATGTATCCTCATTGACCCAAAGGGGAAACAAAACTTCCTATCCTGCAAATTAGAATTTGAATTCACTAACAACACTGTTGAATATGAAGCTCTAGTCCAAGGACTAAAGAAGGCCATCAACTTAAATGTCAAATAATTGGAATTTTTTGGAGACTCTGAAATTATTATTAGACAAGTAAATAATATTATCCATTGCAATTCACCTCACTTGAGAAACTACCAGCAAGAGGTGCATAGGCTAATAGACAATTTGGAGGTGTTCAACATTACCGTTGTTCCCAAGACAAAAAATACTCTTGTTGATTATTTATCCACACAACATCAATATTATCTCCTTTAGAAGACTATGAAGCCTCAAGGTTTGCAGTAGAACTTCTCTACAAACCATCAGTGCCTAACAACATTTCTAACTAGAAATTCTTTGAAGGGGATGAAAAAATTGTAGATTTCCTGATTAACCAGGAGAATTTTAAGGATTTGGCCATTGATTATGAAATATTCCAAGAACTACTCATAGAATCGAATCTCCACGAACATAAGAAGGGAACCGATCACTCTGGTGACAAATGAAAGTTTCACACAATACCAAAAGGAGTGGCCAATCTGGAGAACCTTTTTGACCTAAGGGAAATATTTAAAGGGCCAAAAAATGAAAAAACAGGGATCTCATGCCCTATATACGAAACTATAAAACTAGGTACCGTCAAGAATCCAAATAATCTCAACCTAGGAAAGAAAGTGTCCAAAGAAGACAGGAAGGATTATCTTAAATTATTTAAAGAATATCAAGATGTCTTTGCTTGGCCATACCAAGAATTGAAAACGTACGATACTCACATTATTCAACATATGATCCCGTTGAAATGTAGAATAAAAACCTTTCAACAAAATCTTAGGAAGTACCACCCATCTCTGGAACCCCTGATGTATCAATAGTTGAAGAAATTATTAGATGCCAAGATTATCTTTTAGGTAAGACACTTTGCATGGGTAGCCAATATGGTGCCTGTCAGAAATAAGTCCAAGGAGATTCATTTATGCGTGGATCTCAGAAACCTTAACAGATAATTGCAGAAGGATAACTATCCAGTCCCACCCATGGAACAACTCCTATAGACAGTATTTGGCTCTGAAAATTTTTCCCTCCTAGATGGCTTCTTGAGGTATAACCAGGTCCTAGTTTCAGAAGATGATTGATTGAAAACTACCTTCCAGACCAAGTGGGTAACCTTTTCTTATAAACACATGCCTTTTGGGTTTATTAACATAGGAGAAACCTTCCATAGGGCCATGGACGTATCTTTTATGGGATTTATTAACAAGTGTGTGGTAGTCTATTTAGGTGACATAACAGTATACTCAAAAAAAAAGGAAGACCATATTCAACATTTGACTCATATTTTTGAAAGGTGTAGGAAGTATGGAATATCATTGAACCCTAAGAAAACCATCTTTGGTGTAGAGGAAGGAAAACTACTAGGTCATATCATAGCTCAAGGGGGAATTAGCATCGACCCTGAGCGGATAAAAGTGATAGCTCAACTGCCCTTTCCTCATAGTAAAAATACCATGCAATCTTTCTTCAGTAAAATCAACTTTGTGAGAAAATTTACTCCTAACTTCACTGAAACTATTAATCCTTTACAAAAAATGATTCACAAGGATGAAGAGTTTAAATGGGATGAAGAAAGGAGATGTGATTTTAATAACATCAAAACTGTAATATCTCAAGCACCAGTGTTGTGAAGCCCTGATTTTAGCAAGGATTATTTTCTTTATACCTTTGCTTCTAACCAATCCTTGGCTGCAATACTTACCCAAAAGGATGATGAACACAATGGAGCACCAATATCCTTTATGAGCACCAACCTCCAAGGAGTTGAACTAAACTACCCTGCTATAGACAAACAGGCTTACGTAGTATATAAAGCAGTCAAACATTTTAGATACTACATCCTAAAGAATCACACTAAAGTCATAGTACCTCATCTAGCAGTCCGATCTCTATTCACTCAATAGTAGATGGGAGAAAGAAGGGGAAATTTGATGACAGTCGTCCAATAATTTGACTTGGACATAAAACCTGCCAAAATATTTAAAGGTCAAGGATTGTGTAAACTGGCCAATGAAGCCCATGATTTGATTAACGCAAAAGACCCTGGCTGCTAAAATGAATTTTCATTATGGTGCGGCGAAGCCTTATACATACCTCCCAGGCAAGAATCCTGGTATGGAAACTTGTCTTATTTCTTGCATCATGGAACTTTTCTAGAAAATCTAAACCCTAGAGAAAGGAAAGCCTCAAGTTAAAATATGCTCAATATCACCTCATAAATTATGTGCTTTTCCGCATAAACTATGATGAAGTACTCCTTAGATGTCTTGAACAGGACGATGTAGAAAAGGTACTCAAAGAACTCCATGATGACCTAGTAGGTGGGAATTTCGCAGGAGAAACCATGGCTCATAAAATACTAAGGGTTGGTTATTTTTGGCCCACTTTGTTCAAGGATGCTCATGCATATGCTAGGAAATGTATATTTTTTCAAGTGAGCATCGGTAGGGAAAAGAGTCCATCCATTCCACTCCAGTCGGTGACCATATCCATACCTTTCGAGCAATGGGGAATAGACATCATAGGAGAAATTACTCCCAATTATTTGAAACAACATAAGTATATCTTGACTACAATAGATTATTTCACAAGGTGGAAAGAGGCTATCCCTCTCACACACATCAATGAAAAGGTAGTGATCCAATTTTAGAACAACAACTAATAACAAGGTTCAGGATGCCCTCCATCCTTGTTTTTGAAAATGCTGCCTACTTTTCTTCCACACGCTTGACATAATTTTCCCTTGATAAGAGGATCATAATAAGGTATTATGCAAACAATTATCCACAAGGGAATGGGGTAGCAGAGTAAACTAATAAAAACCTGGTGAGAATTTAAAAAAAAACAGTTGTCGAAAATCAGAGAAATCGGCATAATTTACTTCATAATTCCATGTAGGCCGATAGAGTAACACCTAAAGAAGCCATAGGAAAATCTCTATAATTTCTGGTATATGGGAAAGAATCCATTCTTCCAAATGGATTGTACCTTCCATTTTTATAGCTTGCCCAAGCATCAAGAGGTCAACTCTCATCCACTCTACAACAAAGGATTGATACCCTTCTTGTGATGGATGAAGAAAGAGAAAAGGATATATTTAAGTTCATCGCTCATCAATGGGTAGTTAAAATATAGTTTGATAAACATAAGGCCAGAGAAATTTTTTTGAAGCAGGAGACCTAGTATTGAAGTGGGACAAAGAAAATGAGTCCAAAGGAAAACACTCAAAGTTCCAAAATTTATGGCTTGGACCTTTTCAGGTGGTTGATAAGATTGAGGCATGCACATAATGGTTGCAAAATATGAGGGCGGAACACAACACCCTCTCGGTGAATGGCCAGAACTTAAAACAATACTTCTAAAATATATATATGTGTGTGTCTTTTGATGTTTTGTTTGAATTTATGTTTCTTTTTAGAATGTGTATTGATCAGGATAAGTGTGTGGGTTTAGGGAATACCGACCGCAAATTATTTTTCTTTTCTTTCTTTTGCTTGTTATTTTCTGTTAATTAAGTTGTGTTTTGTAAAGAAATGATTGAATTTAAAAAATATGGTGAAGCAGACTCTACTCTTGACCTACACTGACATGAAAAATAAGGGACGCTGGGAAAATACAAATTTTCAAAAAACCATATTTATCTTTGTAAATCATACTTCCTGGGGAATAAATGAACTATCTTCCTAGTGTCCTGGTAACGCTAAATGGAAAAATGGATATATGGAAAGAATCACATGTACTTATGGATGGAGCTAGGAAAAATCTCCACCTTAACACTTTCACCTTGTCAAAAAAAAGATATCCTCCTCTCCAACTCACTCTCGGCATTTTTTCCAAAATAAAATGATACATATTAAAGGGAGTGCAAATTCCAAGAGGGTATGCAGATAAATCCACCGAGGCTATGGATGCTCGCTGGTAGCGGAGCAAGGTCTATGATATTGGGGTGACTCTGTCGGGGCTATGGACGTCCGTTGGAAGCAGAGAAACACCATAAGAAAAGGAATGATAACTAAAAGGCCTCACGAGAATGGATGCCCTACCTAGATATTGTCTAGAAAGGACATGGATTGAGGTTAAAAGGAAACGAGTTGGAAAAGAATAAACCCCATAGGAGGATGCATATTTTTTAACCCAGGAACTTGTGTACACATTGATAGAAAAGGTTTTGTTGAAAAGGAATAGAATAAATCTAGTTTTTTTATCAACCAATTTCACTGGCTACGTACAAAGGAAGGAGTAGAGATTCTATTTTTGCTCAGAGAATTGTCATTTGTTGAGCACTCAACACACCCTAAAAGTTTTGTGAAGTTTTTTCTTTGTGGGTACCACTTTGACTTTTTGAGTTTAGTTAGTTGTGTAGGAATCAATGGGGTTATATGTTGATTATGTTTTTTCATTGATCATATTCGTCTTGGTTTGGAGTTATTGAACAAATTGAACTTTTCTCTAAGAAAAATTGGCATTTTAACTAAGTATACACAACTAAAATTTTGAGCCATGTGCCTATTATCAGTATTGACACAATCTGAGTAGAAAAATGGCCATATAAAAATGATAATCATTGTTACACCATCGACATTGGCTAGATACAAAAGACAAACCACTAACATAGACCATAATGAACCTCCGATCACCGATTGCCAATACATTTTTCGAAGTCGGTGAAATCCAAAAGAACAAAAGTGAAACACATTAACCATCAGCAAATTGTCAATTGCCATTTGTTGAAACATCATCAACATTGATAGGATAGGATGTTGTAGTCAAGGTTGTGTGTCTAAAGAAAATCACCAATGCGAAAAAAATGATGTCTCTCACATAGAGGTCAAGATCAACAACCATGTTTCTTTGTTGTGTAAGTAGTTTGTACGACTCGGTCTTTTCCCCCATGTCATATCTGCACGCCCCTGTCAGCATTCCCGTGTCAGCACTGTACGGTAGTTTTGGTTGGCGTCAGAACTTTTTCCTAGATGCACCAACAAAACAATGACAAGGTCGACCCGCCGATGTCGATACGCTCATTTACTATCAGTTGATCGCTATAATATTGATCTTATCATCTTAGTTCAAACTTTCACCCACTAATACTAGCAACCCCAGTTGATCTTCGATGCACCATATCACCTGATTTTGATTATGCTAGTAAATTGAAAAGGGCTTGGTAATTCGATGGGACACCTTTGGCTAAGATGAGATAGAATTTTGCAATTTGATGGATAAGTTAAATTTTCATGTAACCTATAACACGACCTCGCACACCTACCAATAGTCAAAATTTGAATTCACCGATGAGCTACGAAGTAACCTTCTCTTGTGCCACTAACCTGCATTGCATTTAATCCTAAGCATGATGCAGATTTTGTAATAGATTTGCACATATCGCATTTACACTCCCGAATTTATGACTTGATGCAACAAGGTAAGTATACATTCTGTTTAAATTTACAAGTTCATACCCAAACATGTTATTTTGTTCACGAATCACTTATTCCCTGAAGTCAATGAAGGAGTAAGAGAAAGCATTGAGGAGGTTACAAATTTCTCTCTAAATTTGAATGCCAGTAAGAGCAGGTGAATTTCTTACAAGAAAGAGGTAAGCATTGTATTTATCATTTATGCACTTGTGATTACGCCAATGACTCTTATTGACATTGGCTGACATCTCACTATAATTTTTTCTTTTCAGCAAGAAAAATTCCTCCAAGAAATCCAACGACCATGCACTCACCAAGAACTCCAAAAAGGAAGGAAGAAGAGGTCGGTGAGGGGTCTACATTGGGCGTTGCAAGAGAGCTTGATTTTTCCTCAAAGGTGGAACTAGTTATCCTCACATCTACCAAAATGGAGTTTTCCCATCCTCTGACATTCGACAACACAAAGGCAAGCACTGGATCTAAAGTGTTAATCCCGCATTGGGGATATATGTTTAACATGATCAACCAGGAAGATTACCCGGATTTTGTACCACACAGTGACCCAGATGTCAGGATGTTGGATGACCAGGTATTCCCAAACATCCAGTGATCATGTCTGCATAGGGTGGCCTACCAAATCCTAGTTTTTCCCTGGATCGAGACTCTAGGATGGATAATTGACCACAAAGACGCAATGAAATGTATAGTCAATAATAAAAATGGTGAATGTGTTTGTGTTTTTCTTCCAATAGAGGTCCAAAAATACTACAATCTCAGAGATGCAGAGGAAAGACTAAATAAAGATCTTTTGGTCAAATTTTTTGAGTTCCATGACACTAGTAGGTTAATGGCCTCATGGTGGAAATAAGACAAGAAATTCACAAACAAGAAAAATGGTTGGTACGACACGATAAACCTGAGAGGCATATATTTATCTAATGGATTTGATATGCCGATTATATGGGGTATAATATTTATCCAAGTTTTCAGAAGCATGGATTCGCCTGGCATATACTGTGGCGATCTCTAGGAGTAGCTTCAACTGCAGAGCCATCATTTCCAAACAATTAAGCACTAACATATTGCATGCCCAGACACCAAAGGATGGAGAAACACTATCTTTTCACATGGTGTCATACCTATTGGACATGATCTACGCAAGGAACATTTTCGCAGGCATGAATCTGAGCTGGCATGTTGTTGAGTTACCCGTGTATGTTTATTTCATCATTCTATGGGAGAATAGGTATAATAGATTTTATTCCCTGATATGTGATGAGGTCATATCTCAATTACATTTCATTATATTCAGAAAATAATTCCCAAGGACTACAACAACAGCCAAAAAGATGGTTTCAAAAGTAGGCCACTGGTATTTTGAAGAAACCAACACTTATATTAGAGTGTTTGGGGCTATTGGCATGACAAACTTACTCCCCATTCATCTCCCAAACTGACTCATTGTGGGAGAATTTTTTTTCTAAACCATTCTACAAGGCTATAATGCCACTTTGGTGAAGGACAAGAAGAGATATTTCATACCCTATGGATTTCATATAGGGTTTTACATGGTAAAAGACACTGCATATGAGAAATAAGAGGGGTTGAGCCAGCTTGAGTATTGATTCCCCACAGGTCGATCTCGCAAGCATGATCCAAAAGGCCTGGTACTTCAGCACGCATTTCAAGTGTCATCATGTTATCCATATGCTCATGATAGCTTCGAAGATGATATTTTCACTTAGGGCGCTCAGAACTGGGAGGAAGTGTTCTATAGGAAGGCCAACCCAAATATGACCAGGTTCAAAGCAATGACTATGGATGAGCCGGTTTAAATGATAGAATAGAAAGCTCAAGAAGCATTGAGGGAAAGAGAAGAAAACATAGCAGTAGAAGTAGTAGAGGCATGAAGGAGGGGAATGATATTGCTGGAGGAATCCCAAAGAGATATACAAAGGTTAAAAGAATATCCCTCAATTAACCCTTTGATAGAACCCTTGAGGATTACCTCAGTCGACATAAGAAATCGTGGAGAATAGCTAAATGGCTCAGAGACAAATCCACCAGAGGAGACCGCCGACCAACAAAACCCCAACTCCATGTCACCACAAGCCAGATCGTCGGTGACTACTACAGCTCAGTGGAGTATAGCAGGAGAGTCAAGTGGGACAGTTTTTTCTATTACCCTCATAGACTTAATTACCATATATGATGATGAGGAAATTTCATAGGTTTCACGCATAACCCTGGTACCAATCACAGAAGAGGAAGAACCAGGGGAAAAATTTTCTCCAGCTTCCGATGTTTTGATCTCGAAACCCCAGGAAGGAGACCATGAGGCTAGGGGAAATATGGACATTGATTTCCTCAATCAATTGGGAATCCAACCTCATAATTAAAGCTTCAACAATGGTTTGGGTACTGGTGAAAAAGAAGGAGAACTGGAGAAACCAGAAATCAACACCTCAACGAACGAACTCCTGGCTAATGGTGATTCTTTGCCTATATCCCCAGCTAGGACAAATAATCCACCAACCGACAAGGACCATAAGAAGGCCAAGTCACCAAAGCATACATAAACCTACCCTACTAAGGAATCACAAGAACTAGTCATAGAACCTCTCTATACAACAAAAAGCCTAGGCGACACTTTGACCTGTGGAGATCAACAGATTCTTGAACTAGTAGACAAGATCGTCGATATACAGGAGATCGCTTATGATAGAAAAAGGAAATATTTGATGATAAGAACAACCAAGAAAAGGAGGCTCATGCTCTATAGCACACTTCTCATCACCACAGAAGAGACACTGCTCGACAAACAAAATGCTAAGATGAATAAGATAATCAGAGCATGGATGGCCATAATCGATGCCACGCTAGACAGATAAAAAGGGGATGACAAATAATTAGCCACCATAAAGAAATATTTGGACCATCTATGCCATCAAGAGGAGTATTACCAAAATTCAACACAGGTCGTAGTACTCCTGAAGAGTGAGTTTTGATAAACATATGTGCATTTCACAAATGAAATGCATCATTTCAACGCTTGCATAACCGATTTTCAAGAAGATACCCTCATGGGGATGGAAACCTGTAAACACATGAAAATATAGTATGAAAAGGAACATCGGGTCTTGGCGTGGATCGACTACATCAACGATGTACAGAAAGGCCAAGACACAGAAGAGCATGGCATCCGAGTGTTGATGGATATAAGCATATCTCGAATCAGGAAGGAAGTTGAATATTGGGTAAGTATGGTCAAGGAACCTCAGCGGAAGATATAGGAAATATGGGGAGAGTGCAAGAAAAGTTGGGAGAAAATCAATTGGGAGATGAAAAACATTGACCTACTAGAGTTTTTTCCACCGAAGAATTTCGTCGATTTGCATGACATAGTCAAACGACATACAGAGCAATACCTGGAATGGGAAGCAGATATTTCACGGATTTCAAGCATGACCCCAGGTCAAGTGAAGAATTTCATGGAACACCCGATCAAAGCTCTCGTAGTCCTACAACACTTAAGTGTCAAGATAATCAAGTATAAGGAACAAAACCATTGCACAGGACAAGGTTCTGGAAAGAATTCTCACTTGGGTTCTACCTGAATCATATACCAGTCAATAATATGATTAGAATCATGTACATACTTCTTTAATAAAGAAAAATGGAAAACATTATGTTCCTTCATTGTGGGAGGAAGTGATAGTCGATATGATACCGGTACCACTCTATCCAAAACTTCAAAGTTTCCACAATACCGAGGTGCCATCTTGGCATAATCTCCCATCCTCAAAGAGATTTTCATGGGTCTAACTTGGAGATACACATGATCCCCTTCTTTGAACTCTCTAGGATTCATTTTCATGTCTGCATAGCTATTTTGTCTATCCTGATATATCTTCATATTTTGTCTGATCTGAATTACTTGTTGTTCCATTTCCTTTAGCATATCTGGCCCGATTGTAACTCTCTCTACTAGGTTCTTCCAGCTGATTGGAATGTTGCATTGTCTTCCATAGAGGGATTCAAAAGGACTAGTTTTTAATGACTCTCGATATCCATTGTTGTAGGCAAAATCTACCAAAGGTAGGTAGTCCTCCCACTTCTTGGGTTGATGCATTACATGCATCCTCATCATGTCTTCTAATACTTGGTTTACCCTCTCTGTCTGTCCATCAATTTGAGGGTGATAGGTTGTACTAAAGAGCAATTTTGTTTCAAAACCAGCAAACAAAGATTTCCAAAAGTTTGAATTAAATTTTGTATCTCTGTCAGATATAATTTCCTTAGGCATGCCATGTAGCCTAAATATATCTTTCATGAAAATGTTGGAAATATATATTTCCTTGTGAGTTGACTTGATGGGTATGAAGTGAGCAACCTTTCTCAGTTTTTCAACAACTACCACGATGGCATCGTTTTGTTTGGTTAATCTTGGTAATCCTATGATGAAATCCATGGAGATGGTTTCCCATTTCCATTCAGGAATTGGTAGGGGATTCAATAGCCCTCCTGGGTGTTGGTGCTCTTCCTTGACTTACTGATATTCTAGACACTTAGCTAAGTAATCAGCTATGTCCTTTTTTCAGTCTGGGCCAATAAAATATTCTCCTAGTGGCCATCATCATTTTTTGATTACCAGGATGACCAATATATGGTCTTTTATGTAGTTCATCCATTATGAATCTCTTCAAGGTGTCACGATTTGGAATATACAATCTTCCCTTGTAAGTCAGTAGGCCACCATTGAGTATCTCATATCATTCGTACTTCAGCCCTGTGGGCTCTTTATTTAGGTACGATGTCACAGTCTTGAAAAATGCATATGTTTCTTGTGTACTTTTGACTCTCTATTTGATGTCTGATTCATTGTCACTTACAACTGCCAAGTGAGCCAATTTCATACTTATACTAAGGAAATCAACCACCATATTCTCATTTCCTTTGATATGTTTGATTTCAAAATCAAACTCGCTAAGGAGAGCCATCCACCTAGCTTGTATCACATTGAGTTTTGGTTGGTCAAACAAATACCTCAACCCACTATGGTTTGTCATAAGTACAAATATTATACCCAAGAGGTAATGCCTCCACATTTTTAAAGTATGCACTATGGAAGCCAATTCCATATCGTGGGTCACATATTTGACTTCATTCTCATTCAATTTTCTGGATTCGTAGAAAATCACATGCCCTTCTTGCATAAGGACTCCTTCTAGCCCTTCCTTGCAGGCATCTGTACACACAAGGAAGTCCTTGTTTGGGTCTACAATATTAAGTATGGGAACATTGTTTAGAAGGTACTTCAACTCTTGAAATACTTCTTCACATTTTGATGTCCAACTGAGTTTAATTCCCTTTTTTTGAAGGGAGGTGATTGGGAAACCAATCTTGGAGAATCCCTTTATGAACCTCCTTTAGTATCATACTAGGACTATAAAGGATCTGATATCAGATACATCATTTGGGGTAGGCCAATCCATGATGGATTTAATCTTGTTAGGATCAACTGCTACTCCTTCCTCAAAAATAACATGGCCTAAGAAATGGACTTATTTCTAGAAAAAGTCACACTTACTAAGCTTAGCATAAAGTTGATGTTCTCTTAGTACTTGGAGTACTAGCTTGACATGTTCTTCATGTTCTTCATGTTCTTCCCTATTCTTGGAATAGATTAGGATATCATCAATGAAAACCAACACAAACCTATCCAAGAACTTTTTGAATACATTATTCATTAAGCACATAAAAGTGGTTGGTGTATTGGTAAGCCCAAATGGCACCACCACAAATTCATAGTGACCATATCTTGTCCTAAAGTTTGTCTTGTGGATGTCTTCATATTTAATTCGGACCTGATGGTATCCAGACCTCAAGTCAATCTTAGAGAAGATTGTAGCACCCCTTAATTGTTCCAACAAGTCATCGATCCTTGGCAATGGATACTTATTCTTGATGGTCATATTATTGAGTTTTCTATAATCTATGCATAATCTGAGTGTGCCATCCTTCTTTTTCACAAAAAAGGCTGGTGCTCCCCATGGCGATACACTAGGATGAATGTATCATTTGTCCCACATATCCCTCAGCTATAATTTGAGCTCAACTAGCTCTGGTGTACTCATTCTATAGTGTGCTCTAGACATTGTCACTGCTCCTGGTAGAAGTTCTATTGAAAAGACAATATCCCTTATTTGAGGTAGACCTGGCACCTCTTCTGAGAATACATCTTTATATTATCTCTATATGGGATGCTTCTCTAGGTTGGGTTTGTCATTCTCAACATATTTTATTACTTTTATTGAATATAAGGGACATCCCTTTCTACAATACTTCTTCACTTGGAAGGTTGATATTTGTCTCACTGAGAAAGGATTTTGAATCCCCTATAGGTTTACCTGTCTTCCTTCTTCATTTTCACACTCCAAAGTTTTACTGTAACATTCCAACTTGGTTTTGTGGGTAGACAACCAGTCCATGCCAATCAACAAGTCATAAGATCCTAAAGGAAGTATGTTTAGGTTTGCTTGGGTGGGAAACCCACTTATAATGAATTGGCATGCTGGTATGACCTCTGTTACTTTTATTTTGGTTCCAGTGGCTAGTTGTACAAGCCAAGATTTAACATGTTTAACTTGTTGAAATTTAAATTTCTCAACAGTTTGAGGAGAAGCGTAACTCAAATTAGAACTAGGTTCAATTAAAATGGAAACAGGACGATTGGCAACCATAGCTTCCATCTCCAACACTGAATCTTGGTGGTCATATTGTATATTATCCAAGGCTGCATAAATTTGTGGCATGCTCCTAGCCACATCATTGGCTGTGGTAGTCTCTTAGACATTGTAGACCCTCTTATTGCTATGTTTCCTATGTGGATAGTCCCTCAACAAATGTTCCTCTCCACAACCCCAAAATTTCAAGGGTTCTTTCTTCATGTTATCATTCTTACTTGGAACTTCTCTGAATGGTTTATTTCCACCCTGTGATGGAAAATTTTGCTAATACACACTTCTGGTAGGAAGGATCATCCTAGAGCTCTTCCCATGGTTTTTAAATCTCAAGGGTTTAAACCCTTCTTATTGAATCCCGAATTGTTTTTCTTCTCCTAGTCTTCATGGGGTTCTCTCTTATTCTTGAATTTCTCATAGAAATACCTTGCTTTTAGAATAACATCTTCTAAGGTCGTTGGTTCATCAAACTCAATTATGTCCTGATAGGACTAAGGTAATCCACTAATAAATCGTTGCATATTTACCTTTTCATCCTTTATGTAGGGAACATAGCTCATAATCTCAAGAACTTTGTTGATATACTCATATATGGTGAGTTGTCCCAGTTTGAGTTCATAAAACTCCTTGGTCTTCCCAGAAAAGTACTTTTCTGACAGATACTTCCTCTTAAAGTATTTCTCAAATTGTTTCCATGACAAGTGCTTCTCTTGAATTCCTTTCACATTCCTAAGGTCCTCCCACCAAATGGAATATTTCCCATTCATGTTGAAAATGGTCATCCGAGCCTTTAAGTTCTCAGAGTAGTCATGATCTCTGAAGTACTTCTCTAGGCCAGGTAGCCAAACTTATACTTCTTCCCTCTTCTTAATCTCTCCATCGACGGTGGGTGGTTTGGATTTTTTGAATTCTTCACGGTCATGGCTCTTGGAATGTTTCCTCTTCTCTCCTCTCATCTACGAATGGGAACTAGTTTTTCCACTAGAAGATTCCTTGGAGTTGTCATTGTCCTCAAAGAAACATTTTGGTGAGTGTCTCTTGATTCCATGTTGGGCCTTCCTTGAGGTGCTCCTCCTAGTGTGGCCACTTTCCAGACCATTCTTTTGTATCTCAGGTGGACTTTTAGTTTTCTTAGTATGGTGCATGTCCACATGAATGGAATCTGGACCATGATGTATTTTTCATTGTATATATGATAGAATTTGCAATAGGATTGCATTAATTTCAGTCTACTTTTCCAACTCCTTTATCAGCCTTTCATTGTTAGTCCTATAACTCTATAATTCTTCCATGAGGATTCTTACAGTTTTGGCCAAATCCAGAAGGGTTTCCACCACCCTCCTTTCATCAGATTCTTCCTCTCTATTGTGGGAGAAATCCCCCAAATCATGGTGTGTCACCATTCCTTACGTTGTAGTTTTCCCATTGTTCACTAACTACTTGAGTGCTGAAAAAACATTTTATGTTAGTTACTAATATACTAATTCATGAACAACACATATCATTGCAAAGTGAAGTCAACTTATTTATTTGGAAACATTAGAAATATACAATGAAAAATTCCAAAACATCTATCAACAATAGAAAGTTTTGTTCCTCTCTTCAGTAGAGGTTCAGATAGGTTTCTTATAGAAGAGGGGTAAGGTAGGGTGTTACCCCGTAAAGTTATCTAATAATATTTTTATGCAACTCATGCATGAGCCCAAGCAGGCCAAGTGTTTTTTCCATGCTCTGATACCAATTTGTAACACACTTGGCCCCTAAATGCCCTTTATAGGGATGGGGCATCAAATTTTGATTTTTCCTAACTATATTGAATCCTAATTTCGAGATCTCCATTGGCTACTGCTCGCCATGAGATTTATAATGGTCGCCACCACACTAAAATTTGTGCTCTGGTTTGCAATTTATTTCCTCCTGAAGTTATCTAAGAGTTATTAGTTGAAGTCTTTGGAATTTGGTGCTAAATGCCCCTTTTATTATTCCCCGAAGTCCCAAAATCTCGCCACGTGGCCTTGGGCATTCGACGATCGGCGTTCGACATTCTGTGTTGAACATCCCTTTTTCTGCGTTCGACGTTCGACAATTGGCGATCGATGTCCTATGTTTTCAACGTTTTGGCAATCAATGATCGTTGTTGAATGTTAGACATTTGGTGATTAGTGATCAATGTTGAAAATCCCCTTACCATACTATGCCCAAATATTTCGAACTCCCAAATTTATCTAGACTACCGGAGTCCCAGACACCTCACTAACCACTTTGGTCAAGCGAGCATGAACCAAAAGCTAACACATGGTGAGGGCCAGGGGTGACACATGTCCTCATTAGGGGGTGGCACGTGTCATGGTATAATAGGCATAAGGGGTCTATAAATTGTCCATATCTGGGTGACACGTGGCACATTAGTTGTGGGTCCATGTCACACAAGATGATGTCAATGAGCCACGTGAGCCCCCGACATACAATATTCTCACTTCTTTCAAATCTCACTATTGAGATTTGTCCATGTATATCCATAGATCCATGGTTCCCATTAGTTCGTGGCTCTGGGCTTCGGAGCTTACTAGTTCCTCACAACATGACTTCCCCGAAGAGACAAGTCTCTAGAATATCGGATCTATCTCCATGTGTCATCTACCTATCAACAATGGATATTCAATTCTCTGTTCGTGACTTCAGGAGTTTTCACACCTTGAAAACTCTTGTCCAAGTTCCTCCAGAGTACTAGGTCTCCAGAATATAGGATCGCTTGCCACGTAGCCTCTCATCTAATGACTCTAGTTCAATAGAAAACATTTGACATGGGATAAGTAGGGGCCACATTTTGCTCCATGATGGGTTCCCGGTTGGTTGGGAAATCGAGGGGGGTTCCTTAGATCAACGACTTAGAGGGATCTCGAAGGATCCTAGAATCGACATTCCACATCACTTAGGAAATTCAGAATTCGGGAGTTTCGGCTTGTATCTTCCAGCTTCCTCTCTGGACCACGCCCAATCTATCGCCACATGTACCTAGCATTCACATACAGGATTTACTCCATATTGTAGAGCTCCCGGGAAACTCATGCATCCCTATACTTCCAACTTGAACTTATGGATAGTCATTGATCTGTGGACACGCGTCCCTCCACTTTCAATGGTCTCAATTAACTTTGCGACTCCAACATTCAACATTTTTGGTGCTAGACCACTCCTATTCTCCCGAAATGGAACTTCATCAAAGAACTTAATGCTACCCTTCCTAAGTCTGATCTAATGATAGATGGAGGTCTCCATTGGATCCCCAGATATACGACCCTCATATATTCGCGACTCCAGCCTTCGCTGTTTTTTAGGATTGTGGAGTCATAAGTTTTGAAGTCCCGAAGCCAAAATGGCTAGGTCCTTTCGAACTAGCACAGGGTTCCCAGACCCTGGTCATATGGGTCCTTTGGAAATTCTTGTAGGATAAGCGCTAATCCTTTTAGCAACAAATGGGTTAAGTAAATGGTGTTCGACAACACAGGTATTCCAACAGAGGACGAACACCTTCAGTAACCACTCACATAACTAGATCAAAGATCAACACACCGATGTTTTCACGTGGTAAAACCCCTACGGGGAAACATCCATGGCCCCAGCCAACGTGGCTACTTGGAGCAGTTTATTAATGCAAAGAAAAAGATTACAGAGAGATT
>ML868897.1:0-12336 GCA_009831015.1 Picea engelmannii | reverse complement strand
AGTCAGTAGTGCAGTAGAGTCTTGGACAATATGGAAAGAGATGGATTCTTAAGAACGCCTAGCAGGTTTGGACAGATATATGATAGTGGACGAGAGCATGGATTCATAGATTGGTTCAGAGAGTGGTTCAAAGACAAAGGAACATTATCATAATGGATGATAATTACACATGAAATGGATCGAACAATGCTAATGGATTCCAAATTGACAGATATTTTTTGGACACATGCAGTGCGTACAGAAGTTCACATTCAAAACAAATTAATTCTTAGAAACAACAAAGACAAAACTCCCTACGAGCTATGGAAAGGAAGACCAGCAAATGTGAAGTACTTCAGAGTATTTGGAAGCAAATTCTACATCAAAAGAGAATATGGCAGAATGGGAAAGTTTGACTCTTGTATGGACAGAGTACTTGTTGGTTACTCAAGTACAAGAAAAGCATACAAGTGTTACAATCTAATGTTGAACAAAGTTGTGGAAAGCATCAATGTAACAATTGATGAAACAGGTGGACGAGAATTAAAGGAAGAAGAAAATGAATCAATGGAATAGCTTTACGAAGAAGAAGCAGAAGATGAAGAAGAAGTAGAAGGGGAAGATGAAGAGGATTAGATAGAAGTAGAAGAGAAAGTTCAGCAAGTGCCTCCAAAGACACCTAGCAAATGAGTATAAAATAATCATCCTTCAAATCAGATTATTGGAAACAAGGATGCAAGCGTTGATACTAGAAGAAGAATCCGTTCACTAGAACAAATGCACCTAGCACTCTTATCTACGATTGAACCAAATATTTTTGAAGAGGCCAACAAGGATGAATTCTAGAATAAGGCCATGAATGAAGAATTGTATCAAATAGAGAAAAATGACACTTGGGAATTGGTTCCAAGACCAAAGAATAAGAATGTGATTGGCACAAAGTGGGTTTTCATAAATAAATTGAATGAAGATGGACAGGTTACAAGGAACAAAGATAGATTGGTATGTAAAGAATACGCACGAGTTGAAAGAAATGAATTTGAAGAGACATTTGCCCCAATTTCCAGAATGGAAGCAATCTAATTGCTTTTAGCTTATGCATGCTCCAATAATATTAAAGTGTATCAAATGGATGTGAAATCATCTTTTCTGAATGGGGAACTTGCAAAAGAAGTCTACATTGAACAACTAGAAGGATTTTAGTTGTCAGAGAATGTATATTATGTGTGTAAATTAAAGAAGGCCTTGTATGGTGTAAAACAAGCTCCTAGAGCATGGTACTCTAGTCTATATAAATATCTACAGCAGGTAGGGTTCAGAAAAAGAAGTGCAGACAACAACCTCTACAGCCCGAGTCACTCTAGTCTAGGTATCTCTGCTTCGAAAGACTCAAACTTTTCTCAAGCTGCTTCGACCTGTTATTGTGCCACGGCCTCCTGTTCGGCGAACTCTTGGATTAATGCTCCATTGACAGGTCCCTCTAAGTGTTGTTCAGCTGCAGTGATGACTTGCTCCAATTCTTCTCCTCGGCCTTCAATATCTACGAACAGTTGGCAAGCCTCATCCTATATTGGTTGGAGCCTCTGATTCACTTCCATGACTTTTCTTTGAATGATGTGGACCTACTTTTCAGTAGTGCGTTGTTCTTGGGATCGCTTCATCCTCTCAACGACTGATAGGGGCTTCAACTGCGCTTGTACTATTTTTGCTTGTTGCTTTGCCTCCTAGAGTTGTGACTCAAGTGCCTTTAATTCAGAATCCTCAGTGATTCACTCATAAGTCTGGGCACTACGATCATTTAGTTTTTTACATTCCATGGTGAGGGCCTTGATTCTTTAAACTGCGCTTCGAGCAGTTGTTTCTCTTTGATCTCATACATCCAGCGGAGTGTTGGGCACTTTTCGTAGCTCTAAGTCTGCTATTATTTGTTGTAGCTATTGGATAGCTTCCATGAGTTGCGCTACTTGATGCTCCACACGGTCTTCTTCCTTTGGCTCTAAGCCTGTCATAGAGCAAAGTGCTTTGTCGACTACTTTGATTCCAAGTTGTTATGTGAGCAACTTTTCTTTTTCTTGTTTGGCATGTTCCCTCTCTTCTTCAAAATTCGCTTGAAGGTCCTCCTCTGTGAGCTTATAGTATGACTGAAGCTCCTCTTTATGTTCGTTTGTGTGCATAGTGATATAGATGAAGTGTCGATCTGTGTGGAACTTCATGAGAGGTCTGAACCAGTACAGGGTGTTTGGTGTCATGCGAGGGATAGCTTTGATGGCCTTCTTTAGTTGGAGATATTACATGTGGAAGACCGTGTTCGACTACCATTGTTTTCCCATGTCACTTGAGTACCAGAGCATGGTGAACTTCACAGCGAGCGGCTCGAACGACTCGATGTTCGGGAAGGTCGCACTTTCTGGCATCTCCCAAGCGGTAAATACAATGAGGATCAGAAGCTAGCTAAAGTGGAACTCATAGCCCTGATCCTGAGCTTTGCGGCAGTCTAATTCCAGCTGGTTGACCAAGTACTTCACCCAGTTGATCTAGATTCCTTCTACACATTTCTCGACGAGGTCAACAACGAATCATGTGACCTGTGTAGGTTTGTTCTTTCTTACGATCTTTCCTGCGATCAACTGGCAGGCCAAGTGCACTGCACCATTCTAGATGGAAGCTACCTTGTAGCCTCGCGTCCCCTTTTCTACATCTCCATATGTGTCTTTGATCTTCTGTGCCAATTCACGATCTGTAGCCTTTCCTGGGTAGACGTCCTATGGGTCGGGTCCCTGCATGCTCAATCTGGTGATCCTATGGATCAGCGTCGGATCTATTGTGATGTGTCGTTCTAGCCACAGGTAGTCACCATGGTAACATGAGAGTAGGATCTTAACACACACGTTAACCTCTCGGTGCCTTCGAAAGTGAGGAATCTTCATTACATTCAAGAGGGTGGACTATGTGAGGTTCATAGTCCACAGCTGGGGAATTATTTTTGAGTTATTCCCCTTCGTCCTGGTCAATTATTTGTAAGGAGCAAGCATACTATGTTTCTTGCGGTCTCTTAGGTTGAAGTCGTTGAACTTCAACATCTCGATCTTATCATGTTGCGTTATAACTGCATGTATCCCCTTCGAGAGGTATGCAGTAACCATGGTGTAATCAAAGTCCCTCGAGACACTATCATGACTCACCGCATCTGCCAGAGGCGGGATGTAGTCTGGTAAGATGGTTGAGATTAACTTCGCATTGGCTAGGTCATCTCTGTTCTTGGTTCTCTTCTCTGTTGTCGGTCGGGATGGTCCAGATCTATGAGTCGTCGACAAAGAGTCTTGCACTCCTCTCGTTGATGATGCTTGAATACCTGCAGACATTACTTTCTCGGCCATGAGATCGATGAGAACGTATTCGATGGCTTTCTCTACGGTGTTGAGCTTGTCTGACATGCACTCTTAGATCGGATAACTCGGGTGGATGAATGAGTGTGCAATGCAATGGAACAGGTGTCGATCTAAATAAACACAGTGCGATAGCAATGAGTTGGCTTGGATACAATTCACAAAAGTGTTCTCAGTGCAAAAGTCGACAGACTAAGTAGACAGGATGTAATGGATCTCTCTTATGGATGAGAGGTCTTCATCAATGCGGTTTTATCTTTTGTGGCACGGTCCCAACAGTCTGATGGTGAGTCTTCGGGCCATTACTATTGTTCTAACCGTTTGGGTCATCAGGATAATGGTTATAATTCTTCCAACGGTTATATCACTTCGCCATGGCGAAGTGCCATGTTGCGTTGTTCTGATATCTCGGTGAAGTTCCAGTCTTGCAAACCTTCCCTCTGCGAAGTCCCCTCTGGGACCTTCTGTAACTTTTCTATCTTTGCTCTCTTCTTACTGAGTTTTCTAGCCTTCTTCTCGGTGATCTTCATCTCGGTATTCCTCTTTCCATTCTGATTCTTATCTACTTTTGGCATAGTAACTTCACACTGTTGAGATTCTTTCATAGGGTCGAAGAGTAATACATCTTCTCTAGCTGGGGTAGGTACTTCAGTCTTCTATGAGTCTTCTTGTGTTCTTTTAACTTCGACATCCAAGTTTATGGTTCTAAGTAGATTTGATATTTTCTCATGTTCTTCAATCAAGTGTGTTATCCTCCTAGTCATGAAGTCTTTTAATTCTTGCTTCTTCTTCTCTAAGACTTCCTCTTCTTTTCTTTTGGCCTGATCCTTTTCAATCCAAAGTTTTCCTAGTAATATAGAAAATGGGGCGTTGTTCTCAATAAATTTAACAATCTCAAAATCTTCCTCTGTCGAAGTTCCATGAGCACTCATAGATATCTGGGTGAGTCTTCCACATAGGGTTATCATCTTTCCTCTAAATAATCCTATTCCTCCCAATGAAGGAATCATAATAGGATTTCCTAAAGTTTCCCAAGTTCTTTATGTCATGATATTCACCTGTGTTTCTTCATCCAGAACACAGTCAATGTCGAAGTCTCCTATTCTTGCTTCTATGCATTCTTTTTCTTTGAAGATCTCTGATAAGTTGATATTTTTGTGATCATTTAGGGTTTCTTTCATTTGTAGTAATACATTCTCTGATTCTTTCTGGGGTTCTTCCATGGTCTCAGTTTCGTAAACTTCCTCAGGTTTTTCTTGTCTCATATTCATTCTGTCAAGATTAGCAATCATTCTAGGGCAATCTAAAACTTCATGATCCATAGCTTTACAACAAAGATAACTAGGTCTTCTACCAGGGCATTCTTTAGCAAGATGTCTCGGTCTTCTGCAACTGTAACAAAGAGTTAATCCTCTTTTTATTTTAAATGATCCCCAGCTTTTCATGTACTGCACACTAGGATCATAGTATCTAACCTACAAAAAATTATTTCTAGGATCATGCATCCATTTGTTAGTCCAAACATTCTTTCTATGCATAGGAATAACATATCTTTCACTATTTTTGTCATATCTACTCATATCAAACCTTCTTTCATCTAGTTGTGCCCTACTTTTCAAGCTAGGACAAAATTTATCAAACATACCTAGATTCATACTTTTGAAACAAAAATTTCCACTTATCTTACTTTTTCAATCAAAACTTTTCACTATTCTTACCTTTATCAAAGCACAAAGCTTTCAGGTCTTACCTCTTTTCTTCAGATTTGACTCTTCTTCTTGGCACAAAGCTTCACAGGTCAAGTAGAATACTGCGCACTAGGGAAACAGATCTACGCATGGAGCTTTCTCTTTTCTTTAGTTCCCAGCAATCACAGTTCTAGTCCCGGCAACGGAACCATTTTTTGGCACAGGGGCAGACCTAGGGTTCAACACTACAACAACGCACCAACAAAACCCTAACTACCGGCCCTTTCGGCAACACCTGCGAAGCAAATGGAGTCTCACCCGAGGTAGAGGCAGGGGTGGTTGCAGGACTCCGATGTCTGTAACCTTAGTTGGGACACAGATGTGTGATTGTAACACTTTAACAGAGCACTTAGCAGTTACAGTTCATCAATATTCACATTTAGCTTAAAGCGCAGATAAACCCTAATAACAGAACGGTGCAGTATTCACACAGATACAATATAATCGAGCACTAAGCACATCAACATAGGTCAGATCTAGCATTCATTCACATTATTCATCACTAAGCTATCATATTAGATTCATCTAGCATACATCATCACACTAAGCATTTAATCACATAAACAAGAGAACAACCAAAACGCACAAAGAAACCACAACACATGATATACGTGGTTCACCCCCTCCCTAGGGCTACGTCCACCAATTCTTCTTGTCTTTATTGTCTTTTGTAAGTCTTCTACATGCACATAGACTTGAGATATTACTCCACAGAGGATAGGAGATCTGCGCACTTCGCTAGATCCTCCTTCCCTGAGTTACAGCACAAAGCCTTCCACAGTCTCTTACGATCACTTGCACTTAGCTTTGCAAGTCTTACACAGTATGCACAAAGCAATTACAATTACCACTTGCACTTAGCACCTAGCATCACATAGATGTCCTTCCTTATTACATCTCCTAGACATCTATTTATATATTACAAAATTTGGCCTAAACATGGGTAAACCCATGGGTCGACATCCCCATACTCGTTACATAAGCCCAAAATCCAAAAATCCATAAAAAGGGGTCGAGATCCCGCAATATCTGCTTTGACTTGCGCTCCGCCTTCGACATCCTGTAGAAGTCCCAAAAGTAGGTCAAACATGACCAAGGATCCTCAAAACTTGGTCAAGGACCAACACTAAGTATATCAGAGAAATGATAAAGAAGTTTGGAATGGAAGATTGCAAACTAGTTGCAAATTGAGCAAAGATGATGATTCAAATTCTACAAACCAGAGGCAATACAGGTCAATGATTGGTATCTTACTATATGTGATAGCATCCAGACCAGATGTAATGCAGGAAGTTGGACACGTGGCACAATTTCAAGCAGCACCAAAGGAATTGCATGTCTTAACAATGAAGAGGATTTTCAGATATCTCAAAGGAACAAAAGAATTTGGATTATGGTATCCAAAAGGAAAGGATCTATCACTTATTGCCTACATAGATGCAGATTGGACAGGTTGCATTGATGACTGATGAAGCACGAGTGGAGCAACGTTCTACTTGGGTGAGTGTTTAGTATCTTGGCTAAGCAAGAAACAATCATCAATATATTTATCTACAATCGAAACAGAGTATATTACAGCAACAGGATGTTTTACACAAGTTCTATGGATGAAATAGACTCTGACAGATATACAGGTTGAGTATGATGAGCCCATTCCAATCTATTGTGATAATACAAGCGCCATTAGTATCTCAAAGAACACGGTGATTCACTCCAAGACGAAGCACATTCCAATCAAGTATCACTTTCTATGGGAACAGGTTGCAGAGAAGAACATCATAGTTGAATATGTGGGCACAAAAGAACAAGTGTCAGACATATTTACAAAACTGCTTCCATGAGAAGCCTTTGAGTATCTTCGCCAGAGACTCAGAGTAATTTCTACTCCAAAATGAATTATTTTGAATGCTTATCTTATATGTCTTAGATTTACATGAGGAAGCACCATAAAGAGGATAATTCAGGTTGGGAGATCGGTTTTAGGAAGAGTTTAGTTAAGGGGAGTAGACCCGAATGGAAAGATACCTTTTCCATTGATGACAAAGGGGGGGAGATTTATTAGATCCAAAGGTAAATGCTTGGAGAGAGAGCATAGAGGCATGGTTCCAGGGGGAGCAATGGTCACAGGGGGAGCATGAGTGATATGAATTCAATATTGTAGCATAGTGTTTCCATCAATGCCAAAGGGGGAGATTGTTGATTAATTGGGTTGGTTGTCATTGTTGTCAACCCTTCAAGAAAGTCTGGTAGCACAAATGTTTGGGTAATGGACCCAAGTTTGTTTGAAGGATAATGGTATGATTTTTATATATTTGCAGGAAAGGCTATTCTAGATTGATAGTACATGTCATGCCATTTCCGGTGGTATGTGGAATGTCACATAACTCCTCACGGTTAGAGATTTATGGCCATGTGAAGTTGGAGAACCTTCATGAGTCATCTAGAAGCCCCAAAACGACAAAGTGATCAAAGTGGTTGCAAAGAAGAAATCATTTATATAATAAAGTGAAGTGATGAGTGTACTATAAGTCAAATTGGATACAAAAGAAATTATTTAAATAATAAATTTAATGGATAAATTACTAAGTGGACAAGTGGTTAGAAGTGGGTTAGCCCTAAAATAAGGAAAGTGGTTTAATATGATTAGAAGGTAACCCCTTGAGGAAGCTACATAAAAGTATAAATAAGAGGCAAGGGTCTCTCATTTAATCACACTTGAGCATATTGAATATCTACAATTGACTGAGGTAACCAAAGGATATCTAAGGTGAATTTCAAAGGGAAGGTGAATTAAAGAAGGTCAAAATTCAAGGGACAATAAATTATTTTGATGATACTTTCTAAGGTATGCTATTTACAGGTCATCTCACCATTTTCGCAATAAAAAAATTTCTAGAATGATTCAGACCGTGAAATCTGGAGGCCATTAAGGAAACATATCCAAGTAGTTGTGATAAAAAATTCAGCTTGTGGGTCATTGTATTTTTGGTGTTACACTTTGTGGAAAATAGGGTTTGTGGCTAGTCCTGAAACTAGTTTAAAACATGTGTTTCGGTTAAAAACATCGTAACTTCTTCATAAAAGATATAAATTCAGTAAGACCAAATGTATTAGTTAGAGTATAGTCTATACTATTCTTTGTACAATTTTCAGATCCATACAACAAATATTCTGTGCGGGGAACACTCTACAAGTTCACTCTCTAGAATAAGCCAGAATTCAACAAGGTTGAGGTATAGGTTGATGTATGGTACATGTTAGCACAGGTTATTGGTACAGGTTTTTGTAGGTTGTTTGGTGCAGGTTGATTGGTACAGGTTTACAGCAGTATATCTCACGGTTATAGTGTGACAGTGGTTCCATCATTCTACTTATATTTCAGGGTGGTTGGACGGGGCAAGGACAGGTGGTTGTAGCCACCTTCCATTTGTAGTAAGAGAACATAGGGGGTTGTAGCCTCCTTCTAGTTGTAGCCAGAGAATTAGGGATTTGGAGCTTCCCTCAAGTTGTAGCCTGAGAAACTAGGGGGTTGGAGCCTCCTTCCAGTTGCAGCTGGAAAACAAAGGAAGTTGGTGCTTCCAATGAATGTAATTCTTAAATACATATAAGAAAAAGCATTATGTGGTTTTCTCCCGCTTTGTGTTTCCACGTAAAAACGTTGGTGTACTGTGTATGTGTATGATTGCTCATTTGTTCATTGTTTATTTACTTTGCAACTATTGGATGATAATGCTACATTGATATAACACTTTCATTTTATGGTTAAAAAGGATTACATTGCTCTATTNAAGCCTTGTATCCTAACAATTATTTGAGCTCATCTTCATTGATTTAGTTCATGAAAAATGGGTAATGAATGGATTTGACAAGCATAATTATAGGTTAACCATCATAAAGATTCAAACTTCTCAGTTGCAATGGGAGACTAATCCATGAATTCAAATGAAGGTTGGATTTCATATTGTAATTTAGTTTAGAATTGAGGTAAAACTATAGCTTGTAATGGTTTATCACTTTTGAAGTGAGATTCAATGTCTTTGGAAAAAAAATGGACTTTTTTGGGAACATATGTGCGCAATTATGCTTGATCTATTGGATGGCTAGGGTGAGGGTTGCAATTATCCTATGAGAAAAATATTCATGCAAATCATGTAAGTTCTTATCCGTATAATGGAAGCATCCCTCCTTCTAGTGCCAAAATTTTAATGTGGATCAATGAACCTTGTCAACTTCGTAGGATTACTCAACAAAAGGGCCAAATTAAACCTTTCTTCTTTGAAATAGCAAGTCCTCTAGTTATGGACCAACTATCATATGCAAGTTTGTGTGTTCTTTCAATGCTCTTTATCCAATATAATCTAAACTAATGAATATAAAGTGAAAAAACATAAATGATTATGGAGTGAATGTGGAGAATGAGATTCATCCAATATAACATGTATAATGTAGTGAACTAAATCCTTACTAGAGTAAAGAAAAATGTCCACTGCTACTATTATAACTAAACTTAAATCCGACCCTCCTGACTCCCTCCTAAAGTGAAACGATCCAACTGATAAGAGAACTTCCCTATCACAAAACTATTTAGTAACCAAATTGAAATCAGACATGATTTAAACATACATTGATAGGAAGAATAGACTACTATCTAAATCAGAGACTTAATGATCAAGAATACTCCACAATCTATCGAGAAGCTCTATGTTTCATGTCAATTGTTATAAGCATAAGATAAGTGAGGATAAACATCTCAAACATGAGAATAACCCACAAGCTATAATGTTCAGACTCATAAGCACCAAGAGAACCAAGAAATGGTAGAATAGTCCACAATCAATCATAGTTTTGTGAGACTATAAATAAACTAGCTAACAACGGACTCTTTATTAACATATGAAGATAGCTTATCATTCCCAAAAGAGATCCATTTTGCTTGAAAGAAAAGGTTCTATTTATAAATTTTCTTGGGGATCTTGGCCTTTCAACTTTCAACTCTTCGACTACCCTATGTTCGACTACCTTATGCTCTCAACCCTTTACAGGTTTTGCCTTTATCCTCATGTTGACTAGTCAACCTAATTGTGAGGATAAAATATATTCAATAATTACAAATTTTCTCACTCAAAATGAGGCTTATCCATGAAAAACATTTTGATTCTTCATGCACACACACTGACAACAGGTACTATGACTTGGATAATAACCCCTTTGAGTTTTCTTGTGTATTCAATTTGTTTTGTTCATGGTGGGAACTTACATGATGCTTTGGATCAATACTTGTATAGTGTTTCCTTCCTTTGTTCACACTTGCTCCAAAAGAAAATTAGACCTTTTGTTTGTGATGCATACTACTAGAACTTGCACTAGTCTTCTACATCACCTTGCTCCATGCTTGGGAAAGCTCCAAGCTCTAGTTTTATACTCCATAAGTTTTGGAGACTTGAATGCTTGCATTATCATCATTGGTTTTCATTGAATCGTTGTTGAAGCACAAACTTTCACTTTAATAACATTGTTATGTTCCAATTCTTTCACCTTTATTCTTATCCTCACATATCTAAACACACATGGAACCTTCATTAAACAAGGAAAATGGTAAGAATAATAAACTACAATATTGTGGGGAAAGAAGTATTATCAATGGCTACCTAAAAAGGGGGGAATTTGATTATGTTAACTTCAATTGGATATAACTGTAGCATTCCCGAGTTTAATTCATTTGTCTTTTTGCATGACAAGTTTCAAGAAATGTACATGAAAGGAAACTAATGTGAACGAAAGAAAAGAGTAAAGAAGCCATTCATATTTACATTGCATTTATTAATCTGTAGTGATCAAATCATTTATATACCATAAACAATGTAGTCTATTTATAAGGGAAATAAAGTTTTTTTCAATTTAGACACCATCGATTAATTAAAAATATTGTCATCAAGCTAATTACATGATCATCCATTAGTTAAACTAAGTGATATAACACTTGATTTTTGGCCTAATTGTATATGATGGATGCTTTTCCAAACTCATTTTTCCCAACAACATTTAGGTGTCAATGATGGTTATGAACAACCTTCTTTGTTGTACATAGTACAATAAAATGAATCTACAATAACAATTACATTTTGAATGATCATGCAAATATATGAAAGGTCAAATTAAGAATATAAACTCATTGCTAATTATGTACATCACATGAGAAAAGTCTCAAATGAAATGAAAGAAGCCATGGCTCCCTCAAAATATCACATCATCTCGTCGACCACATATAAAATAATATATATAAAAATCAACAAAACATTCAAAGTTACAACAAAGTCTTAATGTCCAACAAGTGACTCTCTATCTTGAATCCCAATCTTCCAGAGATTGGAGCAAACACCTATGAATTTGTTTGCATGATGGGGTTTCCTAGAAGCGAAGAGGGTGAACATAATGAGATAAGATGTTGAATTGATCTCTCTAAATCTCAAGACCTCTAAAGCTATAGAAAATACGAATCTCCCTACTCTTCTATCATAATCCTTCCCCATGCTTCACCAATCAATTTTGGGTTTGTATAATCAATGTAGGTTTTAAACCTTTATAGTATAGCAATGCACACAGAGATTTTTTATAAAATAGAAAGAAAACAATATCATTCACACATAGCACTCATAAATTTACCTTGGAAACCCTTGACTGGGAAAACTGACAAATGATCAGAGCCACACTTGTAATCTCATTGTATTAAATTCACCACTTACAATACTATATATATATAATTTTGCATCATCCAAAACCCTAATATGTCAACCTAGATTAGATTCCTTAACCGGAATTACAATACAATGGGCTGAAAAACCATTAGCCCAAAACTGCCCAAAAATGAACCAGAAACAACGAAAATAAAAAAAAAATTGGGGCCTCCGCTCCTAAACCCCCAGATAAACGGGGCATACGAGTCCCCCCTCATAACAACATACAACGCATTGGGTTAATCATGCAAATAACATAACATATACTGAACATTCTCCCACTTGTTTTTTTACTTGCATGCAGGGGGCTCAAGAATTACATGATCAACAATTTAGGGTGGCAATGCTCATTGCTCCTCTACACCAAGAGAAATTCTCAATGCTTATATACTTTGTCAATGAATCTACAATATTATTCAAAATGTCCACCTTCACCAACAACACCTTCTTGTCTTCAACCATGTGTCTCACAAAGTGATATTGAACATT
>ML868896.1:0-20655 GCA_009831015.1 Picea engelmannii | reverse complement strand
TGTAAAGTGAAATTCTAAATAAAAAAAATACTTTTATATGTCGGAAGTTGAATAACTTGTGAAAATACCGTTTTTTTTGTCATAAAACAAGCAAAAGTGTAACCCACCTTCATGATTTCACCCATTAATACCCATAATTAATTTCCTCCTTGGACACCTCTTAGACACTCCCTAGGAATTACCCTCTGTCATGTGGATTAATCATCTCCCATCTCTATCCATATTCCCAACAACTGGTATCACATTATATTTATTAAAATCATAAATACAATTCACATATTACATCTCTTGGCCATAGTCATATTCCTATCTACATTATGCATATATTAAAATGAGGATTATAGTGGGTATGTTACACATACCATTTGATATGATCAATCATTGATTAATGGTGGATCTAATTGCTCCATTATTATACTATTTGTTTAACTTGTCATGGAGTTAGTTGGATAATATTTTATTTTATTGTAAAAGAGAAGAAATGTTATTTGTAAACAGGAGCCTTCTCTCCACTTGAAAAGGTTGGGAATTTGGGGATATATCATTGTTGTAATTAATATATCATTGTAGGGAAACTCCTTCATAAACTTGTTCAAGAGTGACATTGATATGGCTCTCCAAGAGTTATTTCTATATTTATTTACAACACTATTAAGGATGATTGTGGTATGTCATTTTCATCCCTTTCCTCCTTAATTATTCAAAAAACAACCCCTTTTAGAATGATGTTCTTTGACTCCATTTTTCCCAAGATTTGGTAGGCACTAGTCATGGGGGTTTTGTTACCTTTTTGTTCTCACATCATTCATACTACAACCACTTGTTTTGTTATGGATTACTCTTCAAGAATAACTTAGAGCCTCCACTCCATAACCTTAGAAATCTTACTTAGGGATACCCCCCTTATGTTGGAAAAGAGCCAAAATAAAGAAAGGTGAAGATATAATGAGATGATAGTGAGTAGCCTTCTCGAGTTACACAAAGCTAATACTTTGGTGTTTGGGACTTTACACTTTGTGGGTGTTATATTTTGTTGCAACATAAAGAATTTTTTTAAGTTTCAAATATTTTTAACTTGTGACACTTTTTGAAGTCTTTACGGCAAATAAATTTTGTTTTGCACCAATAGAATCTTTTAAAAGAAAACACATCCATATACATTACAAAACCTTTGAAAGTACCATGATTGCATAAACAAAAAAACCTTTGAAATTCATCATAGGATCACTTGGGAAACTCATTAATTTTTCCATAATTATTGATAGAATCACTACACCCAATTTGTTTTAATGATATTATATGCGGGAAACCTTAACAATGAGCCAAAAAGAGAGTTTTTTTCATTGAAAATACAAAAGGGAACAAGTAAAGCGAGGAATTGAGTGTTGTGACTATTATATAATTTTATGCTTATGCATATATAGGATAGTTGACATTTTTCCTTATTTTACTTAAAACACCAATAACACATATTTGCACCAATAATTTGTCTTCTCCAAAACCCTACAACATAGTTAAGTGATGAAAAAGACTATAAACTAAAATTACAAGACTGAAAGGATAAGATGGAAAATTTTCCACATGATTATGATTCTTTTGTTAAGGGCTCCACTTAATATACATTACAATTTTATGGGAATATATATAAGTCTTATTCTTACGTACTTGTTTTACAAAATCTCCAAGATACATTTTTTTTACAAAACCACCAAATATACTTCTCTTACAAAATCTCCAAAATCTCCTAAATTACATGTTTTTTTTTACAAAAGACATCAAATACAATAATCATATACTCTTAAAATTTAAGCCGGAAAAATGTTATTATAATAATTCCATAAAAATTATAACGATGGCTATTAGTAAAGGTCCAAAGATATCTCTAAGTTACATTTTTTTTTTTTTTTTTTTACAAAACACACCAATACAATAATCATATACTCTTAAAATTTAAGATGGAAAGGTGTTATTATTATAGTAATTCCCTAAAAAAAAATTATAAAGATGGCAGTTGCTAAAGGACTAAGGATTTTAAAATTCAAACTAGAAAGGTGTTATTATTATAATAATTTCATTAAAAAAAATTATAGGATTTCAAAATTCAAACGGAAAAGTGTTATTATTATAATAATTCCATTAAAAAAAAGTATAGGGGTGGATATTGCTAAAGTACCAAGTATTTTAGTTTTATGTTTGGAAAATTTTAAGATATCCAACCATACTATCCGACATGGCCAATTTTCTCTTACATGGGACACATCAAAAACATAAAAACATAAATGTAAGGTTAAAATATTGGAAAGAATAATTGTTAAAAGAAGTATTAGAAGATTCGTACACTTATAGGGCACCCTTCACTACTTACTCATTTCATATTACATGCATGCATAGTAAGTAATGGAACCATCTTCAATCGGGACAAAAAATCATCTTTCGCGAGCTCAAACAAATTCTAAAATTTCACCCTCCCCCTCTTCAATTAAGTGATAAAGGATAACTCCTCAAATCGACTATGCAAGAATGTTAATTTCCTTTGATGTGGATTCAATAGTGAACGAAGCATAATTGGACCATGGGGTACTATACATATCTACATCCATCAAATTATAAATTTTTCAACTCGGGTTGGGAAGAAGTACATATAATCGAGCAAAAATTAAAGCAATTCTGTTTTTTTAATGAAAATAAGTTAAGAGATGGGGATGAGGTCTCTACAAATATGTAAGGATTCAAAACTGATCCAGAATGATTCAATGGTTTTCTACTTTAAATTGACGTCTAAAATAATTCTCTTTTGAAATCTGATTAAATTATCCAACATAATTGTTAGACAAAAATTTTGTATACCCTTGGATAGTTATACATATTAGTTGACTTGTAACTTCATGAAATTGATAGGAAAAAAGACACTTTTATTCTTTGTCCTTCGGAGTTTTAATGGCCATAAATTTCTTAATATATCAACAAATTTATCAAAACGTTTTTTTGTATGTGTGTTAGAATTTTTTTTCACTTACTCTATTTTATAAACATAGCAAGGATTGAAGTTGTATTCTTGGTATATAACAACAATATATAAGTTGGAAAAAATATGGATATGCTTATTGATTTTAAACATAAAAATGTTTCAAATTACATAATATATAATATATATGATAGTAAAAAAAGTAACAATTAATGCATTAATGAATTAATTGGAAATTTGTTAAAATTTTTGGTGTTATGGGTGAGGGTCTTGGTATAGACTCTAATTTTTTTTTTCAAAAAAAAAATTGTAAACCGATATATCAATTATGGGATACTAGCTTCTCAATTATTGGAAACCAACATCTCAACTATTGGAAACTAATATCTTAAGTATTAGAAACCCATAATCACAATAAATTTATGATGGCTTCAATTGAAGTTAGTCTAAATTTAATGAAATGGAATATATATATATATATATATATTCAAAAGGGTTTTAGTTGAAGTATGCATCAAGTTACATAGGGATGATTCTTCTTGCCTTCAGAAAAATAAGGTATTTTTCTGTGTATACATAAAAAATATCCACACAAACTACAAGGAAAATGTTCAAGTTGGCCTACATGTGGCCTATTTTACATAGACTCCTAAAATACATATGACTAGGAAATACAAACCATTAATGATAAACAAGAGCACTACCCTCATCTTGTTTCCCCTCATCATATTGAAGGGAGCTTTGTCCTTCGATTTCCATAGGGTATCTCCACTAATGGACCATCTCTTCTCTTCTTCCTTTAGCGTAGCCTAGAATGAGTTCTTTTTTTGCCTATTATTGGATGTCATTGATAGAAATTCCATGCACTGGGTGAGTGTAAGGCTTTGTATCTTATTTCATGCTTCAAGAGAATCAAGTCTCTTCTTTTGATGCACTAGGATACTCATGATATTAGCATATTGATTGTTGCAAACCTACTCAATATCTATAATTTTGGAGGATATTGTTAGCAAAGCGCTACGATTGGCTTGAATGAGGTTCACATGGATCTCTCTAAATCTTGTACATCTCCATTATCTATGATAAAATACCTACACAAAAGACCTAAAAGAGAAACCAATGGCCAAACATCTTGCTCACACCAACAAGGTTAAACACATCAACATTAAAATATTTCCAAAAATATTAATTTGAATTTCCAATGGCATATACACTATGCCTGAAAAGCTAAGTCACTTTTTGAAAATCCTAAGACCAAGAGAGAACCGTTACATTATACACAAGCCCATGAAATTCCAATACCCCCCCCCCCNAACCAACAACAAGTTTAGAAGGAAAAAATATTGACTCAAAAATAAATCTAACCCAATTTCTGGATGGGAAATTAATAACATAATATGTTGTGTCTTGAAAATAGTAACTGCCAAATTATCAATAGATTGTTGTAGAGTATCCCCAAGTTGAAATGTTATTTCTTCCCGTCATTTCCACCACCTAAATGCCTTAAACGCTCCAAATCATATTGACTCAGAGAAAGAGTGATCAAGTAGGTTGATATGAGCCAAAGAGGGGTGATGAGGAAGGCTTGAGACGTTCAATTTCTCTCACACATAGAAGGATAAGAGAAAACCAATATAGAAGTTACCAAAACACCATCCAAAAAAAATTACCAGAATACCTAGTGCATGATCCTAGCTCGAAATATCCCAACAGTCAATCCTCAGCTTTACCATTATCCCACCTTAAATGTACCAATACAAAAAACTGCATTTTTTTTCCATGATCCAATGTTTATTTCACATGGAGAGGAGGATGGTATGCATCCTCAAGTCACCCTTCCCAAGGCTTTGCTAACTTGTAATTAATGGTTAATTCATTTTGGATTTAATGTGCATTGTAACCCACTTAAACATAGATTTAGGGGATGACCTTAGAATCATACACCCCATTTTTTACCAAGGCGTCGGGGATAAAATCAATTACTCATTTGTCACATTGATCTACCTCCTCATTCAAATATCTCTTTATATGGAAAAATGAGACTAGATGACAAAGAAGTTCACTTCATGTTTGGTTCCAGAGACAATGCTTTTTAATTTTGATCCTTTAGGATAGGATTTACCAATTATTTCTTTGATTATGATCATTGAGTCCCCAAAGACAAATAAATTTCTAATACATACCTCCTTAGTAATAGAGATACCACACTATAGAGCATATGCTTAAACCAAATTGTTTGAGATGTTTCCTAGACCCTAGGAAAAATAGATTATTAGAGTTCCTTCGGGATATGCAAAATTCCCCCGCTCTTACGACCCCTTATATTAGGATATATTTTTCAAAAGCACATGATGGTTGATATTACTAGATGAGATTGCACAATGGTTTCTAAAATTGATCACTTAAACTTATTAGCATTCCAAAGTGAAACATGTTCTTTACAAATCTATGAGCTTAGTTTCGATTAGTTTATACTTTACATAATGTCATTCAAAATTCAAAAGACAATGTTTTGCATAGAAGAAGATCATTCTCTTATACAGATCCCTATAATGTCATTCAAAATTAAAATGACAATGTTTTACGAAGAAGATCATTCTCTTATATGGATCCCTACGCTAGAAAAAACCTAACATTTTTTTCAAATCATTATAAAATACATTCAACATTTTTTTTTACACTTATACTCCAAAATTGGGTAGTGTGCATTTATTCCCTGGACCTTAGACACACTTATGATGTGGAAGTGTTAAAGATAGACCTTGGACACACTTTTAGTGTGAAAGTGTGAAAGATTGTGAAATTTGGATTAAAAACTATACTTAGAGAATTTTTTAAATTAAAAAAAATATATCATAATATAATATATATTTTTTTAAATTACTCATTATTAATATTTATTTAAAATAAATAACAATGTATATTAAGTTGTAACATGAAAAAAAAAACTAAATCAATAAAAAGAGAAATATTTGCAAACCAAAGATTAAATCAATAACAAGAGAAAGAGAGAGATTTTGTATACACACCTTACCCTCCTTTGGATTTGAATTTGTGACCTTTTAGGAGAAAACATATATTCTTAACCATTAGACCCACTTGGATTTGAACTTGTAACCTCTTAGGAGAAAACGCATATTCTTAACCATTAAACCCACTCAAAGTGTATAATTTTAATCTTATAATTTTACTCCATAAAAATTTACACTAGATATTTAATAAATCTATTAATAAATACATATACATACTTAATAAATACAATACATATAATGCTACTAAAATTGATGATACCAATAAACTTTAAGAGATATTTTAAATATAATATAATTTTAAAAAATTAATACATTTTAATCTTATAATTTTATTCCATAAAAAAATTTACATCCAACTTTTTAAATATTTAATAAATACATTAATAAACATATGTAAATACTTAATGAATACAATGCATATAATACTACTAAAATTGATGATACCAATAAACTTTAGCAAAGATAAATTAATAAGAGTAACATATACTAAAATGCAAAAACTCACAATACATGTAATACTACCAATAAATTTTAACGAAGATAACTTAATAATGGAACTATATACTAGAATGCAAAAACTCACGGTTCATGGTAAGAATATTCATATATTTGTATTTTATCACTATCACCAAATTTAATTTTTGTGATAGTTCTTTTTAACATGTCCCGTGACCATCTAGCATGGGCCATTTCTATGTCTCAAGTTTATTTATATGTTGTGGCCAAATGACTCTTGTGTCCTACCACTAATGTCCACTGTGCTTAAGTGTTTGCACTTTCAATAGAAAGAGGAAGTTTGCTACCATTTTCTTGGAAATATACATAGATGCAAATAGGAGCTTCCATTTTCTTGGAAAGATGTATAAATGAGCAAGTGCATACTTCTCATGTTTAACAAATTATAATTATGTTAGTTACATAATTTTAAAGTTTTATAGTTTAAATATTTTCTAGTATAAATGTTTTTAAAAATTAGTTTATTTTAGTTTGTTAGGATAAGGATGTCTAGCTTCTATGTAAAGGACATCTATCATACTCATGTGATTATGAGATTGATTGTTTTCTTAGTTTTTAATTTAGAATTGAGCTATATAAATTAGCTCTTTCTTCAAGTGAGTTTAAGGAGTAGATTATGAATTTTCACTTGTAATCATTTTTTCCTTATTAATAATTTTTTTGTCAACAAACTATTACATGTATTGATTTAAATATAATATGCTATATAGATTTTCTTATATTCATGTTTTCAAACATTTTTTTACTATGTGTAGTAATTCTTCATTTTTTTTAATATGTATAGAGAATACATGGATATGTAGTAATTCTTGATTTTCATATCAAGCATGTTTGACAAAATGCCTACACTACAAATGTTTGATGAAAACCTTGTATAACAATGTTTTGACAAAATTTGTAATATCAATCTCACTACTAGAGTCTTATTTTGAGAATGTTTTGATATCAAATCAAGCTTTCAAATCATGGCGATGTCTTTCACATGGAAAACCTTACTCTAGTGGGTCAATTTTGTTGATTATGTAGTAGATATAAACCACAAACTAAAGTTCATGTAGGGGATCCATGTAGACCAACACTGACTTTTGATTGAATGTAGAAAACTTGATCCATATTATTTATTATCTAACCATATCATATGCAAAGACACAACTCACTTTAGTTTCGCACCAATGTGTAGGAGTGGTGGGCAATGGAGTGCCTTCATCCTAAACCATGCTTCTTTCAAGGATGTGGTCAGAAACAAACCCTCTACTCCGGTTGCTTCAATCCCTCCTCTACATAGTGCATATTTTACGAAGAAATCTAAAAAGGTGCCAACACTAGAGGTCTCCAAGCGAGAGGTCACAAAGCTACTTTCATTTTATAATTTATCTTTGGTAGTTTTCAGATTTAATTTTTTTGGCCTCTTAGATCAAACTTTTACAATGAATCTATTAAACCTAGAAAGATTCACCAACCTACTTCCTTGCAAAATTCCTTGCTAAAACCCTCATCTCCCAACAAGAAATACATTCTCCTTCATAAAAGATTCAACATCATTCATCGAATGGATTAAAAACCAAGAAGTGGGGGAGGATAATATTCTAGTAAGATTTGATATTATATTCCTATACACTAAGATCTCAATGGACAGTGTAATTGATGTCATAAATGACATCACTAACATAGAAACCACAAAACTAGTTAAGATATGCCTCAAGTCAACATATTTTAGTTACAAAAGAAAGATATATGATCAAATATATAGTGGTGCTATGGGCTCTCCCTTATCACTAATTGTTGTGAACATTTAAATGGAGCATTTCAAAAGGCAAGCCATTAACTTCTCCACATACATTACAAAACCATGGAAAAGATATGTAGATGATATCTTCCCAAGATGGTGTCATGGAAAAGAGAAGCTTGAGGACTTCCTGAAACACCTTAACAATGCCTCAAAGTACAACCAATTCACCGTAGAAATGGAGGAGAACAATCCACTACCTTTCCTCGATGTAGTGCTCAGCAAGAAAGGTGATGGGAAGCTAGGATATCAGGTCTATATAAAGAAAACCCATACAAATAGAGACCTTCATGAAGAGCCCCATCACCATCCAACTCAAAAAGGAGGATTCATTCATAGGTTTGTCAAACTCACTTGAACAAGGAATTTGATCACCTCTTAAATGTCTCTTGAATAAATGTTTACCATAAGAGACAAATCAAGAAGTCATGAGAGCCAAAAGAATTTCAAACAAAAACCACTCTCACCTCTTAAATGACTATTGAACAAGGAATTTGATCACCTCTTAAATGTCTCTTGAATAAATGGTTACCATGAGAGACAAATCAAAAAATCATGAGAGTCAAAAGAATTTCAAACAAAAACCACTCTCACCTCTTAAATGACTATTTCATGAATGATTATCATAAGGGACAATTCAAGAAAGCAATCCATATAACCAAGAATAGAAATCGCATGCAAAAAATCATGATAATATTAAGAATATGGTTCGTGTTTCGGAGAATAATAAAAATCATTTCAGTTGGCAGTAGCATGAAGGAGTCGACAGGCTGGCATGTACTCTAATACATGGTCGCGGCTGTAATAACAATACATGTTTGCTGGTGCGATTCAAACTCTTTGTAAAAGAATGTTCTATTTCTTATAAAATCCTGATGCACTTAATATGTGCAATGACCACAGTTTTTTTTTTTTTAATTATAAAAATAAATATGAGCATATTATTATTAATGTTGTTTTTTAATTTTGGAAATAAATTATGTAAAGAGTTTTTGAAACTTCTAGACTACACCTGACCTTTGTTGGACACTTTCCACAGACCCCAGGTTTTTCATAGAGCTAACAATCCCATGACCACATTATATAGGTTAATAGTAGAACCCTAATTTAGAAGTAGTTTTCATATGAACTCTCTTCATGTATTAATGGGAGTCCACAAGCTTAGTGGGCATTATGGAAGACTATCTGATTGGTATTTATGAAGACGGGGTTGAAAACAGGTCCACACCTACCCACAGCTTTTTCTTCTTTTTTTAATTATAAAAATAAATATGGGCATTATTATTAATGTTGTTTTTTAATTTTGGAAATAAATTATGTAAAGAGTTTTTAAAACTTCTAACATTTTTAGTGGATACTACACTCATATCAAAGATTAATATTTATTTCTTCAACAGTCTGTAGAATGTTCATTCTAAAAATTGAATGTTTGGAAAACTCCTATGATAGTTTATTTTCAAAATTACAACTAACTTTATAAAAAACTATGAAAATCTGCATACTTTGATTACATTATTATTAATGTTGAATGCTGAATATACTAGAAATAGCTGAATATACTAGAAATAGCCTATGTGTCACTCTTGCAGAAGCGAAGGCCGAGGCGGCCTCTGCCCAAGAGGCCAGGTGAAAGAAAACATTGTGGCCTGTGAGGAGGTCAATAAAATCTCCACGACAGTGCGCTAGGGTAGGCGGCCTCTGCCCAAGAGAGGGTAGGTGAAAGCAAACATGATGTAATTTGGTTTTTCACAAACCTAATTTTTTAATTATTTTTGGTAATTTGTAAATTTAATGGTTTCTAGTGTTATACATTAAATTTGTATTAGTGGACTTATTTTTTTTCTGAACAAAAATATTGTAGTTTATATTTTTTGTTAAAGTGGTGTATGAGACTTCTGTGTTTGTGGGATAAGGGATTCCTTCCTCTCAACAGATTGATCTCCTATAGATTTGAACCTGTAACTTTTTAAGAAAAAAGACATCTTCTTAAACATTCTCATAGTTCTCAGATTTCAACCTTACCACTATAATTGTCACAAAATTATCATTTTGGATTCACCTCCCAAACCAATGCATTTTTTATCAGTTTTTGAAGATATGAAAAATACTTTAAACAACTACCTAAAAAAGATATGAAAAATACTTTAAACAACTACCTAAAAAAGATATTAAAAACATTAAGTTGAATTTTTTCACATATGCCCAGATATGTGATGATATTGACAACAACTAGTTTCAACCTAACAAGATGGTACTACAAAAAAAATATTTGAATGAACATAGGATTTGAATTACCATTATACAATGGTTCTGTGTCAATGAAGGAGACATCTTCAAGACTTTTATCGCCCAACATGAGCTCATTTAAAAGGAACAAAAAACTTAAGACAAAACTTATGGCAATCATGTGAGCAACCATTCATGATGATGAAACTAGTCAGAATGGAAAAAATCAACAAATCATAGTGTTAGAAAAGGAAAATGATCTCTATCTAAAAGCATTGATTGAATATTCAAGAACAAGACAAAGATATTAAGCCTTCTATTGAACATCATAATTTCACATAAAACCTCAATAGAAGGAATGAGGAGACTTGATGAATTTAACACTTCTAATTTGAATACAAAATTGCTAGAGAATCTTTACTATCTAAATTTTAAATTGTAATAATCACTATGATGTTTTTTTGAGGTTTGGCGTTAACATAAAAATACTAAATTACATATGTGTGAGGGTATGGGATTACTCACGTAATCATAACAAATTTAATTATTCACGAAGTTCCATTTCTAACACACATTTACAATGTCCCATGAATTGGCAACTTCCATCTGGCATGGCCCATTTATAATTTATATATGTAGAGTTTTTGTCTAGTTTGGCCATGTAGAGTGTTTGTCTGGACTGTGGCCAAATGGCCCTAGTTTACATAATGGCTTTCACCTTCAAAGAGGAAGTTTATAATGGATGTGACTTTTGTGATTTGTTGATTCGGAAAATTTTTAAATGAGATTTATTTGATTAGTTGCATCACGTAAATGTGTATGGGAGATCTAACTATCACAAGTTATAAAGAAAGAACAAAACATAATTAGGGAATGATGTTTGAAAGAATCAATGGAAAATACGAGTAATTTGGTTTATATATCATGTAACATATTTTATCACATATTTCTTAATTATTAAATAGGAGTTGTTATATTTTTCAAAAGATATATAAATGGAGCAAGCAAACAACTACACACTTCTCATTGTTTAGACAAGTGTATTATACACTTTGTAATGTTACAATGAAGCAGAGAATATCGAAGTGTTGTAGTAGAAGAGAAAATATTGTAGTGTTGTAGTGGAGTAGAGAATATTGTAGTATTATAGTAGAGGAGAGAATAGTGTTGTAGTAGAAGAGAAAATATTGCAGTGTTATAGTGGAGTAGAGAATATTGTAGTATTATAGTAGAGGAGAGAATATTGCAGTGCTATAGTGGAGCAAAGAATAATGCAGTGCTATAGTGGAGTAGAGCAATGGTAGAAAATAACTTGTGGGTGGGGTCTAGCATGTAGAAATGAAAAAACCATAAATGGTTTATGGTTTTATTTATGCCTATTTATTTAGTGCAAGGGATGGAGGAAATGAGTGAGTAAGTTTTATCTCACTGCTATGCTACCAAATTTTCTCCAGAATTATGCTACTATTAAATACTCTTGTTGAGATCAAAAAAATTATATATTGTAACCATTTACTTACTGTAATACATTAAGTGTGATTTAGGGTGTGGGGTTTTTCTCTTAGAAGGTTGGAAGGGTTTTCCCCATGGTATCATATTGTTAATGGTTTGTTGTTCATTCATTTGTTTGTAACTATTATGTTTTAATTTATGCACATTCTTTCGTCACAAATTAGTGTAGGAAGCATATTCTTCACCTCTTCTTCCTTTGATTTGGTATCAAAACCTGATCAACTCAGATCCAAGGTGTTAGGGACACGTTTTTTTGATCTAATTTTTTTTTAGTGGGAGATTGCACATAAGAAAATATTGTTGCAGGGAAATGGTGAGCACATCTAGATTAGAAATGGAGAAGTTTAACAGAACTAACTTTGAGCTATGGAAGATCAAGATGTGATATCTTCTTGTAGATAGAGATCTATGGGTTGCGGTATCTAGAACCAAACTCATCGGTTTAATTGATGAAGAGTGGGTGGTGTTGGAGAGAAAATAAAGAAGCCTTGTTAGGTTCTGTTTGGATGATTCAGTATTATTGAACATTTATGAGGAAAAAACCATAGCATCTCTATGGAAGAAGTTGGGGGATTTGTATTAGGCTAAATACTTGGTTAATAAAAAATTTATGTGGAAAAAGTTGTTTTCCTTGAGAATGGGTGATGGTGATTCTATAACTGAGATTTTGAATGCATTTAATACTATTTTGACCATATTAATCTCAATTGGAGTGAATATGGATGAGGAGGATCATTGTATGACCATTTGTTGTTCTTTGCTAGATTCATGGGACAACCCAGTAATGGTCATTGGAAGCACTGTATAGACATTGGCTCTTGATGAGGTCGTGCCTACTTTACTCTAAGAAGAGGTGAGGAAGAAAGATTATAAATCCACCAATGAGGCCTTGGTTGTTTGTGGAAGATTGAATGAGAAAGGTAAGAAGAGAGAAAAGAGTAGATCCAAGTCTCGTGGGAGACATAAGTATCCTACAAATTCCAAGGAAAAATGTTGGAACTACAACAAGGTTGGGCATTTTAGAAGGGACTGTAAGGAAGATAAGAAGAAGAAGAAAAATAATGATTATGATGATTAGTTTGAAAAATATTGTCAAGAGGATGGTGTAGATGCCTTTGTTGTAGCTTTGGCAACCTGTGTAGGCCAGAGTGCATGGATGATAGAATCTCGAGCTTCCTTCCATATGACTTACCATCGACACGGGTTTTTAGTGTATGAGAAATATGATGGTGGGATGTTATACCTTAGTGATGAATCTCCTCTTAGCATAGTTGGCCATGGTAGATTCTTGATCAAATTCCCTGATGGTAAAGAAAAGGGGATTAATGGAGTTTTGCATATTTTGGGTTTAGCACGAAACCTACTATCAGCAAGCACACTTAATGATGTGTTGTGTAGATTGTTTTCTCTGACAAACGATGCAAGATGGTCTAAGGAGCTATGGTTCTTGCTAAACATGTTCATGTGGGCACTTTTTTGTAGCTTGATCCATGCACCAATGAGTGTAATAGTTCTTCAATTTATACAGTGGAAAGATCTATAGGATCTAAACCTTCACAGTCAAAACCTCATGAACAAGATCTAAATTCATAAAGCAAGTTACCCACAAAGAAGACAATGCTATGACATCGAAGATTGGGCCATATAGCTGAGAAGTGCCTATGGGCCTTGAAAAAAAAAATCTTGATGATGGATTGAAAAATTGTACTCTTGAATTTGATTCATGTGAACATTTTATATATGCAAAATAGAACATTGTTTATTTTTATTCTAGTTCTTATAAATCTTCTAAGTTGTTGGGCATGTGTTTGGTCTAGTTAAATTTCCTTCAATTTCTAAGGATTTGTATTATGTGTTATTAATAGATGATTATTCTATAAGGACATGGGTATATTTTTTTAGAATTAATATCAGGTTTTTAGTTGGTTTAATGAGCTTAAAGCTCTCTTTAAAAATCAGACTGGTAGAAATAGTAAGGTGTTGAGGACTAATAATGGTGGTAAGTTTTATTCTATGAAATTTGATAAGTTTTGTAGGGAGAATGGCATTGAAATATATAAATAAAATAACATATACTCATCAAAAGAATGGATGGATAAAACATTGATGGAGAAATCTAGGAGCATGTTTAGTGGAGTTCATTTAGAGAAGAAGTTTTGGGCAGAAGAAATTGTTATTGCATGTTACTTGATTAATAGGTATCCCACATCAAATCTTGTAGACAAGACCCCTTGTGAAAGTATGGATGGAAAAGAACTCTCACTTTAGCATCTTCGTGTTTTTGGTTGTGAGACATATGATCATGTGCCTAAGGAGAAGCAGTCTAAGTTGGATGACAAAGAAGTAAAATGTATCTTCATTAGCTATGATGTTGGTGTGAAAGGGTAAAATCTTTGGGGACCTGTGGCTCAAAAATTTTCGTATAGAAGAAATGTTATTTTCAAAGAAGTGAAGTCTTCTCCCATAGTGGTGCAACCAAAAGAGGATGAGAAGAAATTAGTGGTTCAACTACCACCCAATATCGAGAAAGTTGAACCAGAAAATGAACAAGAAATTCATGATGGACCTAATGAGGAGGAGGATTTGGACATTTTGGAAGAGGAGGAAGAAAATCCACCTCAAAATTTAAGGAGGTCCACTCAACCGAAAAGGAAACCAAATAGGTATAATTATAGTCCATATGATTTTAGATGTATGTTTTCTTTATCTTCTAATACCGATGAGCCTAGATCAGTGAAAGAGGCAATGGAGATGGAAGATACAGAGTCCTAGAGATTGGCCATGGATGAGGAAATGGATTCACTAAGAAAGAATGATACACGGGACTTGGTCCCATTACCTGATGGATGAAAATGGGTGTTCAAAAAGAAGATTAGTTTAGATGGAAGTGCTAAAAAGCACAAGGAAATGTTGGTTACAAAAGGATATTCCTAGGTTGAAGGGATAGAATTTGGTGATATTTTTTCCCTATTTTCTAGGTTCTTATTATTTGTAACAACCACCTTTGATTTATAGATAGAACAGATAGATGTAAAAATTGCATTCCTACATGGTGAATTGAAGGAGGAGATCTATATGACACAACCAAAGCACTATGTTGAAAAAGATAAAGAGTCATTGGTTTACAAGTCAAAAAAATATGTATATGGTCCCAAATAGTCTCCTAGAATGTGGTACCAAAAGTTTGATTCCTTTGTACTGGAATTAGGATTTCTTAGATCCAAATTAGATCACTGAGTGTATCACAAACAAGATGGTGACCATTTCCTTGTTATAACTCTATATGTAGATAATATGTTATTCTTTGGTAATAATAAGGATGTAGTTTATGATTTGAAGTCTTAAATTTCAACACAATTTGATATGAAGGACTTGGGGGTTGAAAAATATATCTTAGGAATGGAGAACATGAGAGATAAAGTGAAGAAAAGGCTTTAGTTGAGCCAAAGTAAGTATGTATATTCTATGCTACAACGTTTTCATCAGACATATTGCAAATCATTGAGTATTCCAATTTATGTGGGAACTAAGATTTCAATTAAGCAGTGTCCTACAACACTCATAGAGATGGAGGATATGGCTTGTGTTCCTTATGCTAGTGCATTTGGTAGTTCAATGTACACTATGGTCTATACTAGACCAAACATTTCCCGAGTAGTGGGAGTCTTAAGTCTATTCATGGTTAATCCTAAACGTGAACATTGGGTTGCAACAAAGAGGGTGTTTAGATATTTGCAAGGTACTTATGAATATTTCATTTTCTATCATAATGATGTTTCAAGGGATCCACACTCATTGGATATACAAGGTTATATTTATTCTAATTAGACAAGGGATGCAAATAGAAGGATATCTATGAGCGATTATGTGTTTCAAATATTTGGTGGAGAAGTGAGATGGATGAGAAAGCGACAAAATGTAGTCACTTTTTCCACTGCAAATTTAGACTATATTGTAGCTACTCATGCATACAAGGAGGCCATTTGGCTCATGAAACTATATTCGTAAGTAAGGCTATGTCAGATAGATATTACAGTTCATTATGATAGTAACAATGCCATTTTCTTAGTTAAGAACCCAACCTTTCATGTAAATATAAAGCATGTATATATATCCAATACTGTTTTGTTAGGGAATGGTATAGGATGGAAAGGTGATACTAGATAAAGTTGACACCTTGCATAATGTTGCAGATGCATTGATGAAATGAGTGAGCATATGTAAATTCAAGTGGTTCCATGAGTCTATGGACCTTATGGGCCCTAGCAATTAGCTCGAAATATGATGCATTATCCCTTACCCTTGCAAGGTATATGACAAGTGGGAGAATGTTCGAATAGGTGTGTCATACACCTTGTAGTGCTACAATACAATAGAGAATATTGCAGTGCTACATTAGAGGATATAATAATGCATTCCTACATTAGAGGATATAATAATGCATTGCTACATTAAAGGAGAGAATATTTCAATGTTATAGTCAAGTATTGAATATTGTAGTGTTGCAGTAGAGGAGAGAATATTGCAGTGTTGTAGTGGAGAAAAGAATAATGTAGTATTGTAGTGGATTAAAGCAATGCCATAGAGCAGTGTCAAGGAATAACTTGTTGGTGGGTTCCAACAAGTAGAAATGGAAAAACCATTAAATGGTTTATGGTTTTATTTATGCCTATTTATTTAGTGCAAGGGATGAAGGAAATGAGCGAGTAAGTTTTATCTTACTGTTATGCTATCGATGTTTTCCATAATTATGCTATTGTTGAATACTCTTGCTGAGAGCACAAAGACTTTGTATCATAACCATATAGTTATTGTAATACATTGAGTGTGATTTAGGGTGTGGGGTTTTTTTCCCAAAAGGGTTTTCTCCAAGATATCATGTTGTTGATGGTTTGTTGTTCATTTCATTTTCTTGCAACTTTTATGCTTTAATTTCTGCAAATTCTTCTCTCATAGATTAGTGTAGGAAATGCATTCAACACATCTTCTTCTTTTCACTCATGTTTAAGAGTCCATAACAAGTGCATTCATATATTTTAATATGTTATAGAGTTTTCTGTACTCATGTTTTCAAACATTTTGTACTAATATGAGTGTAATTTTTATGCAACATAAATGTAATTTCTATGTAACATATGGGTTTATTTGATTAGTATATATTGTTAGGTTAAATTCAGATATAGAACATCTTGTGTAGTTATTTATCTTTGCATATGCACAGACAACACATGGTTAGAAATTCTTGAATTTTTAATATGTATAGAGAACACATTGTTATGTAACATTTTATGCAATTCTTCATATAATTATTTGATGTTTGTTTGATGAAATGTCTTCATTATAAGTATTTAAAGAGAATTCTAAAGGATAGGTGTTTGACTAAATGCTTGACATCAATCCTATTTTTGGGGCCTTGTTGAGAGGGTTTTGACACCAAATAAAGCTTTAAAACCATGGTTATCTCTCTTTGAAAAAATGTTTTTTTTTCAAAGAGCTCTATCGATGTGTGGTATATATAAAGCACAATTTGATCTTGTGCATGGGGATTTTTATGGGATAGAATTGACTTCTATTTGAAGGTAAACAATATGGTGACCATATTTTGTTGTCCAACTATGCCATATACAACTCCCACTTTGGTTTTACACTTGCATGGATGAGTAATGAAAAATGGAGTGCCTTCATCCTAAAAGAATGTTTCTTTCAAGGATGCAGTCATAAATACACCCCCTACTTCAATTGGTCTGAACCATGCTTTACCTAGTACATATATCATAGAGAAATTTGAAGAGGTGCCAAAGTTGGAGGCCACTAACCTACTATTATTTTATGAATCATCTTTGTTATTTTGAAAATTTAATGGTTTTTGGCCTCCTACAATAGACTTGTACTAGTGTATTTAGACAAAGCACTGTGAGGAATATATATGCTCCAAAGTTTTAATTACTATCAAGTTTTTAAACCTTGTTGATTATCATTAAATTTTTGGGGAGGGTCCTTGGTTCTAAGAGAGAGGGGATATTTTTGTTACTTCATACTTCCTAGATTTCAATGCTACTACTATGTGTGTCATCAAAATACCATTAGCATTTATCATTTTTTAAGATATTGAAAATACCTTGGGAAACCACTTAAAAAAAATATTAAGCTCATTAAGTTAGGTTTGTTCACATATTCCCAAATATGATGAGATTAACAATAATATGTTTAATGGACACGATGATACAAATTTAGATGGGCTCAGGTTGTAGATTATGAGAATACAAAACATCCTCAAGATTCATATCTACAAACACTAGTTCACTCAAAAAGGATCAAAGAACATAAACCAAACCAAAAAGTTGGCAATCATGTGTCAAACATGCTTGAATGATGAAGCTAATCTCAATATAAAAAATCAACAAACCACAATTTCAAAGAAGAAAAATAATCATTATGCACAAATATTAATTGATGAATCAAATCACCGTTAAATGGATAGGTAAGAAGACAAGAATACTAGAACTTTCCCTAGAAAATGATACTTTCACATAAAATGTGAAAATCTAAATTTTAAATTACAATTAGTCACTATGATACCTTCTAGAATGATACCTTCTAGAAGAGTGTAGCATAAAGTTAAAAAGAAAAAAGCTATACAAAAGATTATTTTTAAATAATAGAGAAATTAAATGTATATTAAATTTGTAACATCAAAATATATGTAAGTGAAAGTATACATAATAAAAATTTGACTTCTATTTATTTGTTGAATAAAAGATTATTTATAAATAATAGAGAAATTAAATGTATATTAAATATATAACATCAAATATATGTAAATGAAGTATAAATAATAAAAAATTGATTTCTATTTATTTGTTGAATAAAAATTATAAGGGAAAAAAATAGTTTGAAAAATCTATCATATATTTATTTGGAAAATAGTAAAGGAGTTGTTGAATAAAAATTATAAAGGAAAAAAATAATTTGAAAAACCTATCAAATTTATTTGGAAAATTTACCTAATCATATATATATTTGTTAAAATATTTTATACTATAAAAAATAAACATTTAATATTGAATTTAATAAAAAAAATATTTTAAAGTAATACTTTTGCAAAGTAAATCATCATTAGAGATGGATAGAGAAAAAGACAAAGATTAGCTTCGGAGAAGTGTGGCCTAAACTTAAAAAGAAAAAGAAAAAAAGTAAATATATGTAAGTAAAATATACATAATAAATAATTTATTTATTTTGTTTTAGTAAATATATGTAACTAAAATACCTTGGATGGGGTGACACGTAGGCCAGCTTCACTACTCGGCTTAGCATTGAACCACGGCTTAAATGTTGAAGGCTGCTCCCCATCCCTTCATAATTAAAGATGTTAGAAGGTCATTACAACATACTTACGGAGGCGGGACTTCTCCCTCATGTGAAAGAGCCAACACTGCACTCATTCATTATGACAGAGTTAAAGAGGATCCATGTGCTATCGTCCCACGAAAATATGAAAACGAGGAGGCCTGGACATAGTTGGTTCATTCTTGTTCTGCACCTCCCTCCCGATGGTGAGCTCTGGTGTAATCTCATTTGTATATCATCGAATCCAGGGGTGCCTTCTATTCACTCCTCCTCCGCAATGCCAAGGAAGCGAGGCAAGCCTTGCCGCGATGAGCATAGACAGAGAAGGCAGCATATCGAGCACATACTCTCGATGGCCAACTCTATCCTCCGGCAGAGAGCGAGAGTCACTCGCATGGTACTCCGTGCCACTATAACTGAGCCTGCAATGGAGAGGAGAGCTCATACAGTCATGAAGCAAGAATAAATTCCTGCAATTTAGCCTGAAATACAAGTTGGAAGCAGTCTGAAGGAGGAGCCTGACGAAGAGTTCCCAATCTGCTACATAGAGGAAACACCGTGCCCAGATGATATTGTGACCACCCTGGAACCTCAAGCAACAGAAACAAAAAGGAGGAAGCTTTGTGAGGACATCCAAAACTGCTACGTCGAGGAGGTGACCTACGAGGATGAGGTCTCGAAAAGAGCCTGTGTGGTAATGGTGGACCACACAGACATAGCCGCCATGGACAAGGACAAGGCTTGAGCTGAAGCGGGGAAAGAAACCTCAAGCGAGGCAATAACCAACAATTTGCATGCTCCACTCCTCTGCGTAGCACATTTGGATCTCCTGTTCGAACTCCGAGGCCAAATGGCAGACTAGGAGAAAAGAGCATGCCTCATGGGACAGTGCTTGGACCTGCTCCTTGACGCTTACTCCAATGCTCCAGCAAAGCGAAAATGTCCAACATGCGCACAACCATTTGCCATTCTGGCCAAATCCATGTGTCAGGAGGACAAGGGTGACAGATCACCGGGTATTTGAGCTTTTCTTGTTTAGTTTGGTTTTAAATCATGTTGTTGTTCAGAGCTAAGACAATATATTGCCATCTGTCTTGGTTTCCTTTATATAATTAAAATATACATAGGGTGGAATCACGAAGGTGGGTTACACTTTCGTGACAATCTGGTTTCCAAAATTTCGGAAAACCAATTTTCGGTCGAACTAAATATATTTTTCGGCCGAAAGAATATGTTTTCGGCCGAACTATTGTTCGGCCGAAAAAAAA
>WSFP011440442.1:0-20656 GCA_009831015.1 Picea engelmannii | reverse complement strand
TTTTGTTTTACTTAGCACAAACTTGTAGCAACTATTTTTAGTTAGTGATTCTTTATAAATAGGGGGATTGACCTTTTAGAAGGGGTCGATGGTTTTGGGGAAAATACCCTCTTTTTGAGAGTTGTAAAGAATTATTTCTTAGCAACTTTAATTAAGAAGTTCTTTTTAGAACCATAGACAAAATTTTTAGTTTTTCCATCAAAGGCGTTATGTGATTGGATTGAGGAGGAACTACTTCCAACTTTTATTTTAGTAGTTGATGCTGTAACGAGTAAGATTTTCTGAATCTATTGATAAGCTATCTTTTTCAATACTTTAAAAGTTCTTTTGTTCTAAATGATGAAAAAAAATTCGTTGTGTTAAGATGTGATTGATGGTAGAGCTAAGGAAACTATTTTTCTTGCACTTACCTTATTGCATGCGTATTTTCTTTCAATAATTGTATCTTAGTCAGTGTGAAATACTAGCAAGTTAACATATTATTACTAGACTTGTAATAGGTGTGAATATCATTGTCTACATGCTAGAGCACGAGGGTTATCCCAGGCTCATCCTTCTTCAGTAGTTAAGAATCCCCTCTACTAGTTGGTTTATACCATCACACTTTACTTTCTCAGACTCATCTAATAAAAGAAAAGACATAAAAGAGAAACATTTAATCTGAAGGAGGAACTTTCGCAGAAAGGTATCCTGTCAATCACTAAGTAAACCCCATCGGTAAATTGGCTAGATTGAAAGATCTAGAGAACCATTCCACCCATGGAATGCTGCAGAGTCTAATTGGGCCTCTAAGGCGGGTTTGATTCCTACTATTAAGTTAAAGGGACCTTGGACCCCTCAACACATTCATCGTTTAAGGACTTTGGGACTTCGAATATTCAGGGTTTGGGAGTCTTTTAAATGTCGTGCTTGGAAACCTCTCGGAAGATGATCTCCCGAATATGACATGGCAGTTTGAAGTCGTATCGTTGATGTGTCATGGAAGCAAGGTTGACACGTGTCACTTGAAATAGTACAGATGAAAGACCTGAATATGCTTGAAATGAGTGCCACATATCTCAACAGATGAGCGCCAAGTGTTGACACCAGATGAATTCCATGTGTCTCAACTCTTCGGGGTTCGAATGTTCTTGAATGAAAGGTTTGGAAACCTCCCGGAGGGCCAAAATCAAAAAGTGATTAGCCAATGCTTATCACTAATTAACCCGAGATTAAGCCGTGTATAACATTTAATCATTTCAGGCTTCGGGGCTCCAGTCTTCGGGAGACTGTCCTTGTTCTGGATGGAAATATCCCATAGTGATACTCTACCGGTTCTGATGTGTCAACCTTTCGGCACTCGAATGTTCGGGGCTCTGCTGCTTCGGCATTTCGACATTTCGGGGCTCCAGAGAACTATCATAGATCTGAAGTGAAAACCTCCCGGAGGGGCAATCCCCCGGACCTGATGTGTCCACATGGCGTCATTGTTGCTGACATGTCCGCATGAAAGGGAGTGACATATGTCACTTGAAATAAGCAGATGATGCAACCCAAAGGGCTTGAAAAGAGTTCCATGTGTCTCGAAAAATGGGCACCATGTGTCTCGACAGATGGGCGCCACGTCTCATCATCATTGAATGCTACGTATCTTTGGATCTTTGAGGTTCGGGGGCTCATGAATGCTCTTCGAGGTTCAGGGGTTCCTCTAGCAGTATGAATGAGAAGGAAGTTAATTCTAAACAAGTGGGAGAAGAGTCGTCCCCTTGTGAAATCTTCTCTAGTTTTTCTATTCAGGAGGAAATTTTTATTAATTGTTCTGATGACAAAAGGGCTGATCAGGATTCTGTAGAAACATTTGACATTATATCAAATATCTCTAACAATGTTTTTTATGATGATATTGATGATCCAAAAGTTGACATAGATTAGGATACTATTATGCAGTTAATCTCCCAAGGATCTCATGAAATGGAGGATTTATAAGTTCAAGTTTCAGGAATTTTTAAAGACCAACCCATCTCTGATAAATCTATTGATGATGAGGAGCATAGTTCTACAATGATACAGATGGAACTTCTTAGCAGTGTCCCAGTCTATGATAGTTGTGAAGCATATGTTTTAAAGAACAATGAAGGAGATGACATTGAAATCCAAAATCAACAAGAACTTTATGAACTTAATATACCCATATGTGATAACTATGAATCAGGTCCTCTAAACAACAATGAAGGAAATATATTGGTTGATGAACAAAATGGGATGTTGCTACCAACGGTTGTCGTGACTGGATCATTTTCAGTTTTTTACCATGAAGTGGATATTACACAGCTGAAATCATGCACATTCATCAACAAAATAAAAAGCATACAACAAACTTACAGTTTTGAGGATCAGATTGAAATAAATATTGATGCTCATTATCAAAAGGGGTATGGTTCTCGTGTTTTTTAAGATCCTGTAGTAGTCTATATGCTATCAAATTGGATTAAAAAAATTTATCTCATTTTTTTTGTGAAGGAAGAATTTCAAAACTTTAAGTATGGGCCTCAAGATTGTAAGTTGTTGCTATATTTTCCAGTTCCTACTATCATATTCGTACTTATAGATGGAGGTCAACTGAATCTTGTTAATCAAATCCTCGTATGGCTTCACTAGAAATATGATTACAGAGATTACTTTGTTTTCAGTTGAGTATATTAGGGGTGTGTTGAATAAGCTCATCATTCGAGCATTTCTTTTTTAGATATTTATATAGTAGATCAACAATAAGAATCCATAGCCCAACAAAGGCACTGGGGTGTAGCTATAGATTTGAGTTTCAATTGAATAAAGACAAGATGCATGAATGAGAGATAGTGATAGATATACATGGCTGATAGACAAAAACATAGGTAAGACAAGGAAGGTGGGAGCAAGTTATTATCTTCAAAGGCACTGATCTTTGTTCTTAGCACCTCACAGGGAAGTGCTATCCCTAGTTGGAGCCAATGTTGAGATCTAAGTCTGCACCCCTACCCCTCCTACCTCATTTTCCATATACCTTCTTGAAAATATTTCCCCTTCTGGTTGGTCGAGTCATTTTCCCTCTCTAAATGACTTGGTTTCAATCGTTTTTGTTCTTGATTGAGTCTTTGCGCATTTTGTTTATGTTTTCTTGAACGATAATTGCATGTCGTGATTTGGTTCGAAATACTTGTGATCATGTTTTCCATTGATTGAGCATGCAACACGTCCACCAAGTCTTTTGTGTGCGCAAGATACATATAGGTCCACCATGTCCTTTGTATGCTCAGTAAGCTTCTGTAGAAAAAGGAATAAATTCAAAACAATCCATCTCGGGCCTAGAATTTAAGCCAAATAGACAGGTCAAACCTTCAATGGTGGAGATCCAACAATCGACGTAGATCAATGACTCTCGTGCATTCAGAGTCTCAAACTTGCACAGGGTTTAACAAGAATGACTCCGCGACTTTGGCGTTTGGGCATCTGAACTTGCCATTGGTTCAAATATTTCAAAGTGCCCAGACGCTGAAGTGTCGAAGCCTTCGAAGACTAGAGCTCCCAAAATGCTGCCATGTCAAATCTAGAGGATAAACCATCAAGGAGTTTTTACTTAAGAACGAGCTCAAACCACCGGAGCCGAAAAGCAGTGGAGACCCGAAATGCCACATCACTCCACAAGATGGACCCTCCGAGAGTCATGCACACTTGGCACTCAAAATCTCCTGAATGCTGAAATGCCGGAGCTCCGAAGTGTTGAAGCTTCTGCACAATCACGTGCTGAAACAACGCCACGTCACTCCGTGAGTCCGAGCCTCCGGGAGATATGTATATAGAGCATTCACGAGCCCCTGAAACTTGAAGATCCGGAGACACGTAGCATTCAATGGTGCTAAAATATAGCATTCAACGATGGTGACACATGATGCTCATCTGTCAGGACACATGACACTCTTTTCAGGCCCTTTGGGTTACGCCACCTGCTTATTTCAAGTGACACATGTCACTCCCTTTCATGCCGACACGTTGGAAACAATGATGCCATGTCGACACATCAGGTTCAAGGGGTCGCCCCTCCGAGAGGTTTTCACTTCAGATCTATGAAAGTTCTCCGGAGCCCCGAAATGCCAGAATGTCGAAGCAGCGGAGCCCCGATTATCCGAGTGCCGAAAGGTTGACACATCAGAATCGACATAGTATCACTCTGGGATATTTCCATCCAGAACAAGTGCACTTTCCCAAATATTGGAGCCCTGAAGCTATGAAATGATTAAATGTTAAACATGGCTTAATCCTGGGTTAATTATTGATAAGCACTGGATAATCACTTCGTGATGTCGGCCCTCCAGGAGGTGTCCAGACCTTGCATTCAAGAACTCCCAAACCCCGAAGAGTTGAGATGCGTGGCATTCATCTCACGTCGCCACTTGGCACTCATATTTTGAGATACATGGTACTCATTTCAAGCATATTTAGGTCTGTCATTTGTACTATTTTGAGTCACATGTGTCACCCTTCTTTCCATGACACATCAACAATATGACTTCAGGCCGCCACGTCAGACTCGGGAGATCGTCCTCCGGGAGGTTTCCAAGCACAACATTTAAAAGACTCCCGAACCTCGAAGAGTCGAAGTCCTGAAGTCCTTAAATGATGAATGTTAAAGTAATCTCGGGTTAATTAGTGATTAGTGTTAGATAAGAACATCAGGGGTTTTTTCCTCTGGAGGATATGTATACTCTGCACTCTGAAGCCCCTGAACATCGGATTTCCAAAGTAGCTCACCCACATTTATGGCACATTTGAAATGTTTAAAACGGGGCACCAAACCAGGAATGGGGAAACTACACATCCAGACTCTAGAAGAGCGCTAGATAACATGCTTCCTAGCCTCCGGGAGATAAGTGGGGAAAACTCTTCCAACATATTTAGTGATCCATAATGGATCCAGGAACCAAAATGGGTCCAGGAAGGCCTAAAACTCAAAGTGATTAGAATGGATTCAAAACAGACATGTGTGTAGGCCTCATCGATATGAATCCAACACAACTTGAATGGGATCAAACAAACATCGTATGCGAAAGATATCGTGATTTGTTTGTTTGCCAAAAAGACAAAAAATTGATGACTGTACAGTCTATACAGTGCTGACGTGACAACTGACTGGATAGGACGTATGCCCGTACAGTGATGTGGCAGGTACAATGGAATTCTGAATGGGCGGATGTTGTTGACAGTTGGGCGAATGATTTGTTGACACGAAACATATTTCTAAACGAATGTAATGGTGTCACGTGGCCCAGTCTTGGGCTGCCACATGGCACCCTTCCATTGGTGGTTTGGGAAAATTTTTATGGGCTCTACGAGAGTCAAACTTGTGACCTTCAGTCCGGGTGAATGATTTGGCAGGGCTGGGCTACCAACCCGCCCACATTAGTACTTAATATGTAAAGTGCGATTTAAATATTTAAACTAATATGAAGTGTTGGTTGGTGGAGAATAGGGCTGGGGCCTAGCCCCATCCCTAGCGCACATACATTAAACCCTGCCATGTAAAATTTGGCACGCAGGAATTTGGTTTATCCCTGACCTTTGTTCCAACTCCCGACGTAACACATGTGACTGTACCATATGACTGGACCTTGCGTGGATATGGGGATAGTGCATGGTCGACTGGTCTAGACCGCCGACCAAGGCGCATATCCAGGAGCTAGAATAGGGGCTGCGAGGTATAAGGGCGCGTGGAAGGTTTAGAACCAGGTCATATGGCCACGCCTGCAACCAAGGGTCAAGAGCTAAGGGATAAGGATCAACGCCAACCTAGCGCTTGGCCACATGGAGGGTGCCCATATGACCAGGGGATCGAACAGAGGGGGATGCACCCTATATTTGCCAAAAAGTGGGTTGTTTAACTATAATATATGATTTTATTTGATTTTTCAGCCATTTTTGGAGGATCTGGAGCCCTTTTTGAGGCTAGATCGTGGGGGGAAGTTGGGAATTTGTTGCCAACTTCAATCCTATATAAACCAGAGGTTATTGGTAGGCTGTAAGGAGGTTGAGAATAGGGAAATGATGAATAATTGAAAAGCCAAAGCCATTTTTATGCAGGGAAGCCATTGAGGAGAGCAACTTTGCGGGCCATTTCTAGGAGCTTTGTTAATCCATTTTCAGTGTTGTTAGTTGTGACTGGTTCTTGAGATCTATAAGAACACAATCATATTAGTTTGTAATCCATTTGACACTTTTATGATGTACTTTGAAGCTTTTAACAGAAATAAGAAAGCCTCACCCACTGAGACAAAGGCCCGGAGACGTAGGCGATATTGCCAAACTCCGTTAACAACTTTTTCTATTATGGTTTGCTGTTTCTTGTGCTTATTTCCAGATCTGTATATTTTATATGGCTGCCATGTTTCATCATTAATTCTTCCTCTTTTAACAACTTCTTAAATGGTTAATGAACTCATGTTTTTAAAACTCAACCATTGTCTTTAAAAGATCTTTCCAGATCATTTAGTTATCTCCAGTGGCCTCCAACAACACATGTGCATACCAATGTTCAATATAGAAATCAGTTCTATAACTCCTGGTCATTTTCTATCAAATATCAGTTCGCTCCAGCGCATGCATCAATCCGGTTTCATTGCCAGTAGCAATTTTTAGTTATTTAACTGAAGGATTATTTTAGATTAAGGCATAATCAATGGTCTTTTTTGTGTGATAAGAACCACTTTTTATTATTTAAACCAGACTCGAAGTATACATTAAGATACTCCAGCTAGTGTTGAGTGAATTTAATAAGTTGTTTAACGAAAAATGTGGTATATTTAAGCCCTAGTTCCACGCTGGTCGAGGGCCTCTGCAACTATGATAAATATGCAATTTTTGTATGTTTTGGGGGTTCAGGTTTAAGGGAGAAAAAGATCAATACAACAACTAGTTGGACCCATTCTGCGCATGGATTAAATCTCTCTACCTGTTGAAGATACTATTGATGACAATGTGTTTGTGTCCAAATTCGTATGTGTTTCTCTTATCTTGAATACAATTTTGATTTGTGCAAAGTACATCTCTTTTCCTTAAGCTATTGTATAACTTGTCTTTATTAATATGCAACCTGTGATAACATCTATGCTTTGATGAATATTTGTTTTTGTTGCAACATGTGGGAATAAATTTGTTTTTGGTACACATTTGATACTTGAAATGACATTTTAAGACTTAAACTTCTAGCAACATATTGTTCATTGAATGGTTTGTTGTTTTTCTTTGTTTCTTACATTTACTATCTCACTTGTCTATCCTTAGTGTGCCACTAGCCAAGGAGGACCCTCGTCCATGTCATTTTTCCAACCCAACCATGCTCATGTCTTGGTAAACCAACCCTCTAACTGACCCATAAATAAAAAAACCAACCATTCATAACTTGATGTGGCCTAGCTCTGCCCTTTAGCAGTCAGGTGCATACTTTAGGACCAACATCGACAAAGGGTGGTATTGAAATCTCCTGCTATAATACTTTGATCCTATAACTCAGACCTTCTCAAAGCTATAAGGGAATCCCAATAGGTTGGTTTTTTAGAGTATACATATGACATTGTTGAATGCTGAGAGGGGGGATGAATTAGTATTCTTACTTATCTTTTCTTTTTGAAAAAATTAAACTTGTAATCACTTCAATGAACATAAAATCATCATTCAAAACACATTTGAACACATAACACCAAAGATTTAACGTGGAAACACATACGAGAGAAAACCACAAATCAACTTCTTTTAATGTGATCAAGGCTCCAACCTATGATTGCAATCTTTGCAAGCACCCACTTGTTGGACACACCAATCCACTTTTCAATGTTTTGCAAGAACCCACTTGCAAGAGACACCAATCCCCTTTTCAATATTTTGCAAGCACCCACCTGCTAGGACTCAACTTGTTACATAGATGACTACTTCAATCCTCAACCTTACACCACCCTAACACCCTAAAATAAATAAGATTTAATCAATTTTTTTCCCAACAACAAAGACTCATAATTCTCGATCTCTCCTTTTCATAGACTCATACTATAAATGTGCAACACAAACATTAAATAATCTATTTAAATGAACATGACATATATTACTTCAAATAATTCTACATATTGACTATTTTTGTAGCTGTCGTTGTTTCTGTAGTTGTGGATCGATTTTTGTAGTTGCAGATCCGTTTTTGTAGTTGCAGATTTGTTTCTGTATCTACGGTTCTATTTCTATAGCTACATATATGATTATGTAGCTGCAGATCTGTTTCTGTAGCTGCGACTTATTCTATTGCTGCAAATATGTTTATGTAGCTGCGGATTTGTTTATGTAGCTACAATTATTTCTGTGTGATGTGATTAATTCTTCTTATTCTCAAACCTCCTCACATTATAGAGGTTTTACACACTCCTCAAGATTCCCAAAACATTATCATTCCATGCCTCACAACATTTCATCACAATCAAGAATAATATCTATTTAGGTTTAAATCACATACCTTTCATATTGGAATTTAGATTCAACAATATGATTTTAGGCTCTCTGATATTGAGTACAATTGCATTCTTTCTCTTGATTACTCTTGCCTATCCGATTTTCTCCTTGGCCCCAACTCAGATTAATTCACACTCTTTCATTCTTCACCCACACACCTTCTCTTCAATTTGACAAAGTATTTAAACTAGTTCCTATAGTGGTTTTACTACCCATAGATAAATCAATACTATGGTATAAGCGCACAATATTTTTCTTGACCATGTCAAGACCTTAACCATATCAATAAGCCATTTTAGATTTCCTTCCATAAAAAATACTTGTGATAAAATTACCAAGAATAAATAATTCATTAAAAATGTAACCCCATCTTGACAAGGTCAACATGGTCACTTAGCCAACTGTTACCAACTGTTTGCTTAGCCAACCGTTACCAATAATTCATTACCCCTAAGTTTCTGTAGCCGAGTCACTTTCTATAGCTGAATACATGGCTATGGAAATCCTGAGTTTCTCTAGCTGAGTCACTTTATGTAGCTCAACAAGTGGCTACTGAAATCATGATTTCCTGTAGCTAAGACGCTTTCTGTAGCTCAACACGTGGCTACTGAAATCCTGATTTTTTGTAGCTGAATTTCTTTCAATGCTTGATAGATAAACTTTTTCTTGGAACCATTGACCTCAATAATAACTCATCAATGTTGCCACCTCAACAATCACTTTGATATTAATGAAACCACTCACTATCACACCTGCATCCACTTTGACATCAATGACAACACTTTCACTTTGACATCAATGACAACACTTTCTCAACAATGTACACATTGATTATACTAAAAACCTCACCCGAGTGCAAATGTGTGAGATTTGTCATCAACCAATGTTGGGATTGTTAGTAGAAGTTTAAATTCATACTAGAACTATTCCATAGTGTGCGAAGGCACCTAGAGGCTCCTCTTGCATTGATTGTTTGTCCTTCACCATATTTTTAGATCTTTCTACATTTGTTTAAGGCTTCTTCAAAATCTAGTTTAGTTTCTTGGAGTAGGAGTACTAAGGGGTTTACTATCTTATTCAAATCCATTACTAATTCTACTTTTTTCTTTCCACACATGCCCCTACAATTCCAAGAGACAATTTTCACCATTTATTTGTATTGGGTCCTGCTTTGAGGTGGGTTAGGGCCACTTTGATTCCTTTAGACTCTCATGTTTTTAAACATTTTTTCAAGTGTGGGTTGGTGACTAAGTTATTTCTTCTTTTCAATCGCCTCTTGTATCTTTTCCTTGTGAGGTTTCCTGCCAATCCTTTTTTGTGGTTTTCCTTCTACTACAATCTTTTCTTTACCATCATCCATTTTCATCAATTCTCCTGGTGGAATACTATATTAGATAGGGTTAGTATTTGGAGAATGAGGATATTTGGATGGTGAATGTAGAAGTTCCTCATCTTTCTTAGGTATATTTCTATCCACTTCTGGAAAGGAGGCAAATTCAAGGTTTTCTTTCAAAACTAGAACTTCAAAGGATGCACTAGCATCAAATAAAGGGTTTTCAACTATTTTCGAAGTAGGGACGTTATCACCTTGGGAAATGATTTCATGCCTATTAATTTTTGGACTAGACCCATTCCCTATTAAAGCTTTCGAGGGTGATCCTATATGAGTATTCGATGGTTCTTTTGGCAGACCTAACGAGGAGGGCTGACTTGAAGCTTGACCCAATCCAGTGGGTTGCATAGTTTTAATTGAGGGTTGTGCTTGCTTGGACTGAGATGTATTGGTCAGTTGCTTATTGTTGGGATTCTTTTTATTTTACCTGCTACCACTGGTCATCTTTCTCTCGATCCTTTTTCCATATCAACTTCAACACAGGTACGAGCAAAGACAAACATTCCATCCCTTGGTTCAAATTTGTCTATGTAGGTTCCAAGGGAATTACTAATACTCCTCATGATATCATCGTTATAACAATGAAGAGGGAGATGAGGCAACCTCACCCATAGTGGCATTGCTGAAGAGATATCTTTTTATGGGTTAAAATTTGTAGCCCATCTATTCATATACAACCCTTTGGTTACCTAAAAATACATCCCACTCCATAAAATTAAATCCCTATCTTCCTTATCTTCAAATAAAAATGCATAAAATGCTCAATCGCAAAAGTAATGCCAGAGCTTACCTTTGATTAAGCTGACCTAGTTCTTCTAAATCCAAATTTCCATGGCCCTAGGAGAGGTCCAAGCCCCAGTAACCCAATAAATTCTCTATCTGTGTGCGTCAAGTCCATTTGATGGATGCTTTTTAGTGGAAGAGGGATTTTAGTTATCTCATCTAAATGTTTGACAAACCGAGGAGTATGTTTAACATACTTACCCAATGAAGATACCATAGCACTGTTGACGATTAAAAACACAACGAAGTTTAGCCCACAAAGTATTGCTAAAGCCTATTATTATAAGTCAACATATAAATAATACTAATAGGTGGGATCCCCTTGCAGATTGGGATCATGTCTGCCTCTCATTTAATGGTTGTGTTGTTGTTCAAATTGCTTACATGGTTGATGAGATATTGTTCTTATTGATTATGGATCAGGCTTATGATGTGTTGGTTTTATGTGTGACAAGTAACTGATGAATAAGACATGTTATGTTCTAAGCTCTAATTTTATGTTACTACGGCCTATGCTATTCATTGATACCATTGCTATCTGCTCTTGTGACACCTGCACAACAGACATGTTAGTAACAATGCTTAAATAACAGTTGGAGAAGGGAAAAAACAATATAACAAATGCAAAAGAAAAACAGATCTAACTATGCAAATATACTACACTACATGCATGAATCATTAAAATGATTATGATTGAATCCTAGCTAGCAAGCTAATGGTTATGTGTTTTGATTGAGTTATATGGTTGATATGCATATGGTATGTTTTGGAAGGACAGGATGTGGGTGGCGTATTTGACAAAGTGATAGATTTGATTAAGTCATATGTAATGGTGATTATGTTATGGCATAGGTTTGGTATGGGTTGCACTATTGGTTTTAATGGGTGATGGTTTCGATACATGGTTTGATTATGGGTGTTAATGAAAAGATTGTTGGCATGTACTAAGGAATTAATGGACTATGAATGGAGGCAACGTACATTTACTGCATGCCACCTTTATTCCTTCATTGGTCGCCACCCTATTTGGGTTGTTGTTCAACTTTGTTGTTGTGGTTATGCTCTGACTTCCTAGCAGAGAGGAACCACTCAGCCACCTTGCATTTTAAGGTGTTTTGATTACAAGTATGTCTTTTTTTTGCCATCCATGAGTCTTCTCTGTTTAAGAAATGGATATTGGCTTGAATGTATGGGTTGTGCTTTCCTTAAGTGTGGAAACTGTGTGAAATTGTGTTTTTCTTTGGAATGAATCGATGTTGGCTCTGCAAAAATGTTTTGAAGTCACAGTGTTATTGGTCATCCTGGGTGTTAGTAGCCATAAAGGCTCTCTATCATCCTTGCTGGTTTTAGTTGGAGGGTTTTGTTTGGTCTTAAGTGGCTGGCTGTCTTCATGCATCTCGTATCACCATACCCAATCTTTGGCTTTTATGGGGTTTAATGGTTGGAAGCACCTTGTGTCACCGTGCTTTGTCCACTTGGGAATTGTTTTTTTTTCACCACTAATGGTCGCACAATGGGTTATATTGTTCCTTCTCGGCCCTGTTTTCACCTCAACATTGTGGTTGTTTAACTGAAGAGCCACGAGGGTTATACTCTGCGTGTGTTAAGTATCATTTCTAGGCCGAGTTGGAGCCTTACTCCTCTGTTCATAACCTCTACTGTCGTGAGATTTTTCACCTATCCACGAAATGAATCGTGGTTCTCTCTGTGTGTGCACCGTTGGTCTCAGAGGTTTTCACCATTGAGAGGAGTCAACTCTAGCCTCCCTGTGTTGGTCCACAGAACAAACCCTTGAATCCTCAAGTTCGAGGGTTGATAGAGAAGATCGTTGTGGCCTGTCGGGTTTACTATTAGTTGTTATGGATTGGTGTGTATTGTCGACATAGTTGATTACCAGCTCGCCCAGTTGATTATGTGACGATGGTGTTGGTTTTGGTATCTAGTCAATGCATTTGTTATTATAAATGGATAAGCTCTGCATGGTTAATTGGACAAATCAAATACACAGTCGCTCTCCTTGGGTTTAAATAAATTGATAACCCAACACTGTCTTTAATTGAGTAAGTCACAACGTCGCTTCATGTCGATGCGTGGGTATGTGTGGTTTCCACAACATGTTAGGTCAGGTTGTTGATTATTATGACAGTCTAAGAAATAGGCTCAACATTGAAATTGGTTGATTGAAGATTGGGGTTGATACACAATCATTGTCTTTTGCATTGAATTTATTGGGATGTTAAACTCAGCATTAGTTAAAATTGTTTAATGATGTTTCGCACGTGATGCATTCGTATGTGTGGTGTTCCTACACCATGAGTAAATGGTCACTGTAACTATGTGTTTTTGGGCCAGATGGTTATTGCAACTAGGATGACTATGGCAATTCCATTCACTGTATAAGTATGGTTATTTAATTGCATCATCAAGGATGAGCCCAGTTTTACACAATATGGTTTTGATTGATTTGAGCAATTTTGTATGTTGTATCCTTGTGTTGGATTGATAGCTTGGCACGATAGGTTGAGTTAATGATACTGTGACTGTGTGTTTTAAAATTTTCAAAAGGGAATGTTGCATTGTGGTGACTATGACATGGTTATCCACTGTGCTGTTATCAATATTAATTGATTGCACCATTAGAGGAAGTCACGGTTTTTGAACATGGCTTGTTGCAATTTGTTCAATTTTTGTAAAATTGGACCTGTTGTTGATGCCTCGTTGAATTGGTCTTGTACAGTCACAGAATGACACTTGCGTTGTTTGAATTTTCTACAACGTAGCATAAGTTGGAGTGGTAATTGTTGTCTGTGTGGTTAAATGGCAAGCCAGGATCTTGCAAGTTTGAATACGAATTGTGGTGTTAACTGCCCAGTCTATATGTTAGATGAATACTCTACTTTTTAACAGTGATTGGCACTAATGCTGTGATAGTATAACTTCATGACAATTCAATTATCAAATGATTAAAGGACTGAATCGAGCACGACCTTTGAGTTGTATTTGTTGATTGAAATAATGTGTGAGAAGTGGTTGATTTTGATGCTGAGCATAGTGGAAATAGTTACCGGTTATGAATTTGGGAATTGTTGAAAATATTAATGGATAATTGAGAAAATAGAGCTCCCTTATAGATGGTTGTAGAATGCATATTGTCATGTTTGATGACACTATGTTAGATATTTGATTATGAACAATGAACTAGTTAATACACAATAGTTGCTAGTGGGTCGCAATGGTCATTTGATTGGTGTATTTCCTTTTACATAATGGTTATATGGATTGCTTAATTAATTTTATGAAAAATACCCTCTCTCATTCCCCACCATTATTTCTCTTTTCACTAATTACAATCCCATCACCTTCCCACATTCATTTTTCACTCCATGTTCTAAAATTGATTACAGCCAAGAAAAAATCGGTGTTGAAGTAGTTGGAAGTAGCAGTGTCTTGGTTGGATTACAGTGAATGTTTTCTTTGGTTTGCATTACAGTTGATTGTTGTTGTCTTTGAGTAGTAACCATGTTCTTTCCCCCCCTCATTATATCATGTTTCGCTCAATACAATCCCCTCGCATATCCCAGAACCCTTTGTTCACCCCCTGCTCATTGACAAACAATTTAACAATTTGTATGGATTGGATTGCATGAGTCTGATACGTTGTTGAGCCAAAATCTATTTCATATTTTTAAAGAGTTGTCATGTATGGTTATTTAAAATACTATTTGCTAATCAATCATCCATGCAGGTATGAGTTTTTTCAGCTGAGGTAGCCATGGCAAAGGAAACAAAGGGAGAGGTAATTGGAACTGAGGCCCAAGAAGGCCAAGGTTCTCAATACATTTTGACGTCGGCTCACAGGAGTTAGGCCAATTGTTTCAGGCCATATTTTTCAATTGGATTGGGCAAAGAGTGGTCCAACCTAGGCCTGAAATGCCTCCCTTCCAAGTTGCACAAGCCCCCGGTATCCTTGTGACCCCCCATGTCTCAATGCAACCTGAGGTTCCTGAAAATGACGGATGGGAAGAGATTGTCCACCCGACAGTCTCCCTACATCATGGCTGGCCCAATTTGTCCTTGCCTGTTCCTCCACCTAACAACCAGATTGTCCAAGCTGCCCCTCACCACTCGCCAGTGTAGTTGTCCCATGCTAGCAAGAGATTGAAGAATGAGGCCCACCATGCCCCTGACAAAGGAAAGGCCATTGTTTCCCCTTCCTCGCCCTCCAATGGCTCTGAGAAATCCATGTCCTCCCGGATGCATTTGAGGGACGATTGTTCTCACGTGATCAACGAGATTAGGCCAAAAGGCTCAGCGCAGCCAAAGGAAAATTTAGGAAAATCGAAAGGTGACATCAACAATCAAGGAAATATTTCATCTCAGAGTGGGAAATATGGCTTTTGAGTTTTTATTTTACCTATTGTTGATGACAGTTGACTTCAGGAACTTTTGGACAACATGTTTTATTTTGGATATATGAGTAATATTTTTGAAAATAATTTCAAATATCATGAGCTAAATTGTCAAATGTGAATATGATGAAGGGAGTCACAAGGAGGTGTGTTTTGCTTAACTAACTAGTTATGTTATGATTGTTATGAGCTAAAGGGAGTCACAAGGGGTCCCACCTACTAGTTATTATTTATTTATAACCCTTATTATGATTATTACTTTTCCCCCTTAACTAAAAAGTTGGTTGAATCTTTAGTTAACTTAACTAATGAGGTGGTTCAACTACCTCAACCAATTCTGATTTTCTTAAAGGCAAAAGGAAAGGGAAGAATAAAATAGGATAGAAGGAGAAACATACTAAGGTTTTCTCTTTGAGTTTATGCCGAGATAGTTCAATTTTCATTCATTCCTTAATTTATCACAAGCCTAATTCTTTTTATGATAGCAGGGTCTTATTGTAGAGAGCAAGATTCGAGGCTGAATTACATCATTCAGACACTTGTTTTTCAGAGGTGTTGATCTATCTTTGATAGTCTGTGTAGAATTGTTTGTTTGTGAATTAGTTTTCATGACTGGCAAAGGCTATTGTGTAGAATCGAGTGGGCAACAATTTGTGGCAAGCTGATCCAACTTTTAGAGTTCAGTTTTTGATTTTCTGTCGGAGGTCCTTTTGTATGTTCCATCGGGGATGTCTAAGTTTGACTTTGGTCTTAAATTTATGCTTGAAATTTTGTAAAAGAATGACTCTTTGGTAAATTGGAATGAAATAAATAATTGATTTATGTCTCATCTGTCTTGATTATGATCTTGGTGTCTTTATTTCTGTCTTTACATTTATTTCAACAACTGTTATATTCAGAAAATTACATAAAAAGTAAATTTCCAGCAAGCTTTTTATTGATAAAAGACTAGCCTAAGCACTGCTAATTAATACTTGTGAGTTAGGATGTTATTTTTGTTAGCTATAAACATAGGGTGAGATTCCCGTCTATTTTTCTTTAGCCAAGCAGGATCTGAAAATTCTTGAGTAAGATCATTTCATATCTTTTCCTCAACAAGCACAAAATGCATCAATATAAGAGGGGGGAAGGGGGAAGGGGGAAGCTGCCCCCTCCAAAGGTCGAATCGATGGAGACCATAGAGCACTAGAATTGCTAGGGTTTTGTAGGGATCAAATTGCCCTGCATTTTTTTTGTTGTGTTTTAATTCGTGAAAAGGTGTAAATATTACCAAAGGGTTTGTTGTTGAATATTTATTTTTGTAAAATCCAGTGCATACTTTTAGATGTTTAAAAAATATAGTTGTTTAAAATATTTTGATATTTAAAAATTTGAGTTAAGATATATATATATATATATATATATATATATATATATATATCAACCTTTTGTTACATTCCTTTATTATTATGGTTGATTAATTTATAGTCAAATTATTTTTGTAGTGCATTTAATCCTAATTGAAAATTGGTCGTTGTTTATGAACCTCAACATCTTTTTATTTTAATTTATTGTTGTTACAATGTGTTGCACATTTTATCCATGTTAAGATGTATCGCTTCTTTTGATGCAAATAGAAAGAAGAATAAAAATAAATTAAATTTGATGTAATAAAGAAATTATTTTTACAAAATTTGTAGGTGAATCGAGTATAAGAGAAAAGAGGATAATATCAATGAGTGAAGCTTGTTTTTATGGTGCGGATCCATGTTCAAATCTCCTTAAGAACATGGTTAGGTGATCCATATTTTATGAGCAGAATGAAATGAATACAAATTATTAAAATATTCTTAACACAAAATAACAAAGATACAGTAAAACAGGTTTTCTATTCAATAAGGAAATAAGCTAAAACTGTAAAATGCAACGGAAAACAAGCTTGCTGGAATGGTGGCGGTTTATCTTAAGAGATGTGACGACTACGCTCATTCACAAGAAGATGATTACAATGAGGCTCTGAAGTCCTTTTTACAATAAACAAGAATGTCAAAAACCCTAGACATCCAAAAACCTAACCCTAGGAGATGAAGCGCCAAAAGTCATGTGGGCCCCATTTGGGTAAGTTAGTACATCAACTTCCCGAGGTCGTAAAATTTTCATACGATCTCTATTTTAGGTGCACGGTAGCCCGTTGGAAAGGTCTAACCGAGAAGAATGATTTTGTCTGTCCCAGGTTAGTGCTACAAGCAGTCTCCTAGGCCCCAAATCCCCAAAAAACGTCGTTTAGGGCCTCAAAACAACCCCAGAAGTTTGGAACCTGAAAAACTGCCAAGGTGGAAAACTATTTTTCGAGCCAGTGGAATAGGTGGGTGGCCACTGATATCCACCTAGATCATTAGGCATAAAATTTGATATAATGTTGTAATTTGTACCGTATATGAGAGATAAAACACCTTCCCTTTAACACACACAAAGGCTCTATTATTTGTATGATGGTGCAGAACAAAAAGTTAACATTTACAAATACTAACAAATTAAAAGATAAATATAAAAATGACTAACAAATTACTAAAAAATAGTTTAAATTAGTTAATTAGTTAAAATAAATAAATCACGTAGTGGTGTCAAGTGCAAGGGGACCATTTATGATCTCGATGGAAAACAAGAAACAAAATATGCATGTGGTCTTGGAACTGTAACCAACAATGAAGCATGATCAATTGCAGTCTATCAAGGCCTAATAATACTTAAGGAGGACAATATTTGCAGTATCATAGTGGTTGGTGACTCCTCAATTGTCAATTGATTCCTATCTCTTCATTCCCCCCTTCAAAATATTGGTCTTGCTCGTCTCATACATCGTTCTGTGGCTTTGATCCAGGAATTCACAAACCTTAAAGTTTTTCAAGTTTAGAGAAATCATAATAAAAGTGTCGATTTCTAAGCCAAACTTTTGTGCATGTTTGAGTGAGGGGTTCATGGAAATAAATGGGAGGGACACATTTTACAATCCCATCCCATGAAATTGTCTAACATTAATTCGAGGGGCTCCTTCAAGAACAAGTATATTGTCGTGCAAGTTGGAAGGGATGGGGAGTTATCACTTTCCCAGTGAAAAATGCTATGTTTTCATTATTCCTTGACATCTGGGATAATGAATAGTACAATGGAGATGCCATCTCCTACATGTGGGTTTATTAGTATGGTTTTTCTTGTTGGATGTGATGACACATTTGCATTTCACTTCTCGAGTTCAATGGCATTGTTGAAGCAAGCTATGCCATCTAAATTTAGGGAAATGGGGTTGGGGTCTTCTCTTCCCTAGTGCTTGGTGGTATTCAATCTGGTGTAGTTCTAGTTTGGCATTCCTTGGTGGAACGTATGGTTCACTATCATTTTTTTTTTTTGTGAATAAAAAGAGGAAAATCCTATTAAAAACTTTTACAATACAAAAAGCCACATGGCAATAGTCTGCCAGTTGTTCCTCCAAATTAGCGGAAACCAAAAAAGATGGCAGACTGTGATGTCATTGTCAAGAATGTCAATCCACCATCTGCCTTGCCGAACGGAAACCAGGGCAGGTGGTGGATTCGAGTCTGTGCACCATTGTGCTAAGAAACCATGAAAATTAAACTGAAAATTAACAGTCAAACTGTAAAACATGGATATGAACATGAAAGTAAAACTACTCTGTAGTAGCACAAAGAGTCGAGCTGAGAATGCTCGTGATAGTCAGGCAAGTAAATTACCCATTTGCATCTGAGATCGCGCCACTCAGGTCGCTGCTGAGGGGGATGTTCCTAGGCTGGAGCATGAATGGCCTGGCACAAGTCGAACACCTCTGGACTGCTGGTGTGTTCAAGTAAGCCTCGTACAACATACCAATTCTCTGATGCATGAGGGTGTCTCGGTGAATTTGATCAGCCATATGGATTCTGAGCTAAAAAATGAGCGCTAACTTCTCTAGATGGAATAAGGGTGGTGGTTCTTGGCTAAATTCTGAGATTGTCGTGAATGGTGGCGATGCCAAGATTGGGCCACCCTCCACCTCCAAACCACAGACTATCACCGCATCACCTGAGTCCTACTGAGCCACTTCCCTATCCTCTGTTGTCCCAAGATTTTCCTCTGTCCCGTGCTCCTCCGCTGCCTCCGCCTCGCTTGAGTCTTTGATTTGAATGGTGTCCTCGGGGTTGAGGTGAAGGAATTCCTCCTCAATTATGCAAGTAGTTTCTTCCCTAGCCTCCCGCTCATGATGTAATGTGCCTGGAGCACTTCTTCTTGTTGGGAATTGGTTGGGGGGCTGCCAATTTTCTGGAACAATGAAGAGGAGGGATTCCAGAGGGTACTGGATAGGTTCCTCTGGAATCACCTCATCCACGTACTCCATCAACGATGTTCTGGCCTTCTCCCTTCGTTGAGTGCGGGCTATGGACAAGGCTCACTCCATTTGTTGCACCCTCCTCCGTTTAGCAGCGAAACTGTGCCAGTCAGGGCCGCGGAGTGGCCTGCCTCTTTCCCTTGGCATGGAGGAGCAAGGGAGGGTGCTAATGAGCAAGATAAGAGTGATGTGATCCAACTGGTAGCTGCCTCAGTGCTCAGAGCATTCATACTGGTGGAGCACCAAGGTGAAATGGTTCCATTCTCCACTGTGCAAGATGATAACACAAAGGTACGACATGACCGCTGCACCAAACTTCCCCCGTCCATTGTATCCCATGACCGCCATTTTGCTCGCGTGGGGGAATTGTCCTTCGTTGCTTGACGAGTAGTAATGGATTCCTTCCATTTAATGGTGAGGGAAAGGGAGACGACCTGCCATATTAATGGCTGGGGTATGGGGCAGGCTACGTGGCACCCCATCCGAGAGTATGGCTCACTATCATTGCAAAAACAATTATTGTGTATTATGTGAATCAACGAAGGTTGGGAGGGATTAAGCATTGTGAGCGTGAAGTGATTGAGGCATAGTCCTTTATCATGAATTCCACCATTGCATGGACATGCTAGAAAGAAGCTTGGGACTAGAAGGTTCGATCCAAGAATTCTGTGTAGGATCATTGTGTAGTAGAAATCGCCATTGAACTATTCGCGTATGAGGTTATTTCCTTCATGTAGATACAAAGAAGGGGCTATCTTCAACTATAATTGAAATTGATATCTCAACACTCTTTGGTTAATAAAAAAATGACCCATCTGCACATTCCTAAGGAGGTGTTATTGCCACAACCCCTTCTGGCATCTATTTCCATTGGGTATTCCTCCCACAATAATTTTTCCTTGGTTAAGGAGGAGGTGATGGACATCTCACGTTCTCCACATCCATAAATGGTAGCCACTGTAGGTGATGCTTGTCCCATAGTACAATCAGAGTTGGAAATGCACCATGTGGAAGATGCTTTCAAGATTCAAGTGGGCTTGACAAGAGTTACCCTTCAAGGGCCAAACTCTTAGTTATTTTCTCTTTATGCCATGTCCTATCATATTATTTTGTTGTTGTGTCAAATTGTAAGGTAGTGTACTTGCGAGGTGTACAATGATACAATGATAGAATATGGAAAGACACACTTAGATTTTTTGGATAAAAGAC